>QEOT01124080.1:0-59145 GCA_003123785.1 Pterocarya stenoptera
TGTCACCCAACTCAAATGCAACTGATCAAAAAACTTTGAAGAGATCCGCCTCCTAATCATTGGCCTCGCAGACAAAATTGACATAGACATTGAGATAATCCTTTTCAGAGTAGATAGTAATCCACCACCTAAACATCCCTAGAGTGAGCAATTCTAGATAAATCCAAGAAGGCACCATTCAAGGATTGACCACCACACTAACAATCATGCCAACACCAAATCTTGGACTGTCACCCATAACAAACCTAGTAAAGTAGGAGAAGTCTCCACAACCACTTCTGATGTAACCCCACCCACCACCGAAGCTATCTATACTTCATGTCCACTAGCATCCCCTAAAGGCTCCCTCTTTCCTATGTATAGTGCCATAGTCACTTCTCCAATAGAGCACAGTTAAAGAGAATTAAATTTCTAACCCCTAATGCACCTTCCTCAATAGGCAAGCATACCTTGGTCCACTTCACAAGTTGGGGACTAGGCCACACCCCCCATATGTCCCCAAAAGAACTCTCATCGCAGCTTCTCCAACCAGTTAACTCCAGCAAGTGGGAAATGGGACACATGGTAGGCAAGTTGGATATTGTACCCTAGATCAATGTGCTTCTCCCACCCTTAGAGATGTGGAGTTTTTTCCAACCAACCAAACCACACTCCATTTTCTCTCTAATACCATCCAATTAGCTATGTCTTTGAAAGGAGCTCCTAAGGGAGGACCAAGATAAGTCATGGGTGAGGTAGAAATCTTGCACCCAAAGAAATCGGCCAAATAAGCAACATTCTCAACCCAATTATCAAGATTGGGAATCAATTCTAGCATGTTTCTTGTTGGAGGCATGTCTTTAATTAGCGAAGTATAATTGCTATCACAATTATAAACACCCACATATTTCTTAGTTAACACTTCTATGGGAAAGAGATGTGGCTACATTGACAGTTATAAACAGAAGACTGTTTGAAAAGTCAACGTTCACCGACTACTACAGAATAATCCAATTTCAGGAAATTCAACAATGTATTGATGTGTAAACGATAAATGCCAACATCATAATTTAATGAAAAGAACAGATACACAAGAAAACTTGGGATATTCCCTATGTTTGAAATGCTCTAGAGTACATTATAATGAACATTGGAGTGAATGCACGAGCTGCACAAAAGAAAGAAAACAACCTGGAAGGATGAGGAGAGCTTCAAGAAAGAGCACTTTCCAAACAAGGTCATTGATTCTATTGCTAAACTTCTACATATATCATAAGAGCCACAACAACACAATTTGAGAGAGGATGGTAGAGCCAATTTATTGGGCATTCAAATTAGAAGAACAACTATAATGTCAATTAATGGGGAATTGCACCAAAAACGCAGAGCATAGTCATGAGAGAGAGAGAGAGAGAGAGAGAGAGAGAGAGAGATCACAGTAATACTTGCCTGCCCACTTAATATCTTCCCTTGAACATCCTGAGCAGCCTTCTTAAATTTCTCAATGCCCTGGACACGCAAAGAATGAGCAAAATTTGTCACCAAAGACATGGCACATAGACGGAAATGATGTAAATTTCTCTACAAAGCAGGGACATAAAAGCTAAAAGGGCATCAGACCGGTAAAGCACCCATTTCAATACTATGGACAATGACAAAAGCAAAACAAGAAATAAGTTTTGCATGATTTCCACAAAAAAGAAAAAATCAAAAATCAAGTTTGAAAATTTACTTGATTTCATCGTCTTTGAAATTTATGAGAGAACAAGTTGACAACTGAAAGTGCACATCAGAAATCAAATTCAACAGAATTAATATTTTCTAAGGCAGTAGTATAGAAAAGGAAAAACATTTCCAGTTGGTAATCTTATTTTTTGGTGTTCATTTTGTCCCATATTTGGTCTATCTTCTTGGTTTAAATAGGATATCAGGTGTCTTGAACCATGCTTTCCAAACTTTTAACTGTATCCCGATTGCTCACTTGAGAGGGGCTACAAAGGGGAGTATTTGATTCTTTTATCAGTACAAAGGAGAGTACTTTTTTATGTTTGCCTATGGTCCAATTGAAAGGAAAAGGCAGTTTTCAGGGTCTTCAGACTCTGGAGATGCTTGGATTACAAAAAATCATAATATCTATAAAATCCCAAATTTATTTTCTATGAGAATCCTTCATTTTCCACCAAACATGCTGTAACCAACAAAAGCAACACATTGAAGAAGAATCTCTTTAAGATCATCCAAAGAACATTCCTTGGATAATGTCATTGTAATGGAAATTATTCTATTACAATTGACAAACTGAACAGATAATATTTCATTTTAGTATATCAAACAATCTTAACCTTATTCTATAGGCTGAGCTTATTGTACTAACTGGGTGCGGATCTGAACTTACAATTAAAAACATTTCTTTATATATAGATAAAAACAATTCATGCATATCTGTTCAGCAATCCATCTTTAAGGAGCCTCCAAATGGCAACCCAAATGATTATCAATGAATAGATAAAGAGTACATTCATTACAACAAAGTTCCCCAAAATGAGAGTCTTGTCAAAATGAAAATTTCGCCGGAAAGTGTTACAAAGGGCAAATTATCAGAAAAGATAACTCATCATTGGGATACTGTGGGCCAACAATTCCAATATTATATACTTACCTTGAGCAAAGTCTTTCCAAAACTTGCTTCCTCTTCTGTAATTATGTCCCTAATGCGTGCTTCATTTTGTTTTAGCTCGGGAAAAACCCCACCCATAACTTCAACCACAACCTTTACAAGCCTAATTCAACATAACCGGTGAATTACCCAATGGCAGTTTAATTAGTTTCATAGGAAGAAACAGGGGGATGGAGAGATGTACCAGAAGGTAACACGCATAAATGAAAAGCATAAAAACAATTAAAATACATCTCCCTACCCATTGAAAAATCCTTCTTGAGCTTTTAATACCTCACTTCCGTAACGAACAGCCCGACGAAGAATACGCCTCAGAACATATTCACGACCCTCATTGCCTACATATGAAGTAAAATTGTCATCAATTACAACCAGAATAATCAAGATGACTACCTGCAAGAGATTGAATATTTTCTTAAATACACATCCAAAAGTAACGAAACCACACTTTCACTAACAGAGAATATAATAGAGATTAACATTCCATAAATAAATTAAAAGCACAAGAAAATCATCTGCAGGGAAATAAGCAGTTTTGTAGATTTTTATAGCCTAATATACTCCATACGACTGAACATTCAGCAAAGGGAGGTGGAGAAAGGGGAGGAGTTCATAGGGTTATCTACGGTAGCATGCTCTTTTAGGAGTGTGCGGATGGCTATTTATGGGCCTTTGCAGGTGTTTATGGTCCTAATTCAAACAACGATTGTAGATTATTATGGAACGATCTAGCTGGAGTACATAGTTGGTGGGAGCTCCCATGGTGCATTGGTAGAGATTTTAATGTAACAAGATTTCCCAGTGAATGTTTTGGCAATAGAAGAATGCGTTCAGCAATGTCGGATTTTTCGGAATGCATCTACGAGTTGAATTTAGCGGATTTACCATTGGCGGGGGGCTCATGCACATGGGCCAATAATCAGACGTGGTCTCGATTAAATAGATTCTTAATTTCCCCAAAGTGGAAAAGTCATTATTCGGAGGTTTGGCAAAAGAGGTTGCCTCGACTGTGTTTGGACCATTGGCCTATCTTGTTGGATTGTGGTGGGATTCAAAGAAGACGTGAGTATTTTAAGTTTGAAAACATGTGGCTGAAATAAGAAGGTTTTATGGATAGGGTCAGACAGTGGTGGTCATCTTATCAGATACAGGGCATTCCTAGTTTCACGTTTGCAGGCAAATTGAAAGCTCTAAAACAAGACTTACAGCTTTGGAATCGGCAGTCTTTTGGCGACATTGGGGAACACAAGAAAAGTAAGATAAGGGAGTTACATGAGCTAGAGAGGTTACAAGAGACTAGGACTTTAACACAAGAGGAATTAGCCCAAAAGCTAGTGCTGGCTGCAGAACTCGAGAGGATTGTTCTATTAGAAGAGATTTCGTGGAGGCAAAGATCGAGAGCACTATGGTTGAAGGAAGGTCATCGACGTACTAAGCTTTTTCACAGGGTAGCCAATTCTCACAGGAGATCCAACAATATTGAGATGCTGAAAATTGATGGGGTAGATTGTAAGGATGAGCAGAGGATAAATAATCATGTAGTAGGTCTTTTTGAACAGCTACTTACCGAGCAGGAGGACTGGCGGCCTAAGCCTAATGGGCTACTTTTTTACTCTATTGGGCTTATGGATGGTAACCATTTGGAGAGGCCTTTTGAGGAGGATGAGGTTTTCAATGTGATGAGAAAAATGGCAAAAGACAAGGCTCCGGGTCCTGATGGGTTTTCTATGGAATTCTTTCAAACATGTTGGGATGTACTAAAGGATGATCTCATGAAGGTGTTCCGGGAGTTTGATTCAGCTGGAAAAATTGAGAAAAGCCTAAATTTCACTTTTCTTGCATTGATTCCGAAGACGGTTGGAGCTGCAAAGATTAGGAAGTTCTGACCCATTATTCTAGTAAATGGGGTTTACAAGATTCTCTCCAAGGTACTTGCGAATCGCCTTAGTGAGGGAGTGGGAAAGATAATCTCAAAGCATCAAAATGCTTTTGTAAAGAATAGACAGATTTGAGCTGCGATTCTTATTGCAAATGAATGTCTGGATAGTAGATTGAAAGCTGGCAATGTAGGGATTATATGTAAGTTAGACATGGAGAAGGCATATGACCATGTAAATTGGGACTTTCTTCTTGACCTTCTTGGGAGGTGTGGTTTTGGGGAGAGATGGCAATTGTGGATCCATTGGTGCATATTAACAGCAAAATTTTCAGTTCTAATAAATGGAAGCTCAACATGTTTTTTCAATAGCACATGAGGGCTAAGACAAGGAGATCCGCTGTCTCCATTACTCTTTGTTATCGTGATGGAGGCTTTGGGCAGAATGACCTTAGCCCTGGTCGCCAATGGGCATGTGACTGGTTACTCAATTGGATCCCAAGGTGGGGGACTCACTAATATTTCGCATTTATTGTTTGCAGATGACACTCTTATCTTTTGTGTCAGTCACATGCCCATCAGAGGTGTTCAAAGCATAAGATAGTTAGCTAATACTCTGGGATGTAAGATTGCCTCACTCCCTATGAAATATCCTGGTCTTCCGTTGGGGGAAGCCTCAAGAGCGGCTTCTTTATGGAATACAGTGATTGAGAAAGTAGAGCATCAATTAGCAGGCTGGAAGAGAATGTACCTGTCAAAAGGTGGTAGGATTACCCTAATCAAGAGTATATTATCTAACCTACCGACCTATTTTTTGTCCTTGTTCCCTATTCCAGCGAGTGTGGCATTTCGTTTGAGAAACTACAACGGGAATTCTTGTAGGGTGGAATAGGTGAGGAGTTTAAATTCCTCCTAGTCAGATGGGAGAAGGTATGTAGTCCTCTCTCTAGTGGTGGTTTGGGCATTAGAAATTTGAGAATTTTCAATCAGGCGTTTCTTGGAAAATGGTTGTGGAGATATCACAAAGAACCAGAAGCCCTATGGAAGTTGGTGATTGAAAGTAAATATGGTGGCTTATGGGGGGGATGGTGTACAAACAAAGTGAGAGGGGCATATGGAGTGGGGTTGTGGAAACATATATGAAGAGGATAAGGGGTCTTTTCTCGTCACACAAGATTTCGTTTAGGAGATGGGGCAAGGATAAAATTCTGGTATGATACCTGGTGTGGTGATTGTGCTCTAAAGGATCAATTTCCAGCACTTTTCAGGGTTGCAAGTGCCAATGATACTTCAGTGGCGGAAGTCATGGTGATAAAGGGGGAACAAATCCAGTGGAACATCAATTTTAGCCGGACAGCACATGATTGGGAAATGGACAGTTTTGCAGCCTTTTTCAGCCTCTTGTATTCATTCCTACTGAGTAACCAGCATGCTAATTTACTCTAGTGGACACCTACAGGTAAAGGCCTGTTCTCAGTTCACTCGTTTTATAAGTCTCTTTCACAAGAGAGTCCTATTCAGTTTCCATGGAAAAGGCTTTGGAGACATAAGGCGACTCTCAAAGCAGCGTTTTTGGTGTGGACCGCTTCCTCGGGTAAGATCCTCACAACGGATAATTTGAGAAAACGAAGGGTGATCATCGCAGATTAGTGTTGCATATGTAGGAATCGGGGTGAATCTGTAGATCATCTTCTGCTATACTGTGAGGTAGTTCGAGGGTTATGGAACGAGGTATTTAGTAGATTAGACTTGAGTTGGGTCATACCTAAGACAGTAGTGGCGATGCTAGCTAGTTGGACAGATGTAAGAGGCAATAAACAGATCAAGGTTGTATGGAAAATGCTTCCTATTTGCATCATGTGGTGTGTGTGGCAGGAGCACAATGAGCGGACGTTCAAGAACAAAGAGAGATCGATGGATGAACTAAAAGCTTTCTTTTTTAGAACTCTTTGTACTTGGCCTATAGCTGTTAATTTTAATGGTCAAGATTTCCATAACTTCCTTGTATCCTTTGCTCCTACGTAGTTAGGGCATTCATTGTACTAAACATGGCTTTGCCCATTCTTTAAAAATATACTTATCAAAAAAAAAAAAAAAGATGGTATGTGGTGGACACGTGCAGGGAAAGGCTTTTTTTCTGTACACTCCTTCTATAAGGCTCTCACACAAGAGCCCGATACACAGTTTCCTTGGAGAAGGCTCTGGAGACACAAGGCAACCCCTAAAACTTCATTTTTTTTGTGTGGACAACTTCATTAGGTAAGATTCTCACCATTGACAACCTGAGGAAAATGAGGGTAATCATAGCAAATTGGTGTTGCATGTGTAGAAAAGGGGGTGAGTCGGTGGATCATCTTCTTTTACATTGTGAGACAGCAAGGGAACTCTAGAATGAGGTGTTTAGTAGACTGGATCTAGCATGGGTTATGTCGGAGACCACGGTGACAGTGATGGCATGTTGGACAACTATACGAGGCATGCAGCTGATCAAAGCGGTTTGGAAGATGATCCCTATATGCCTCATGTGGTGCTTGTGGCAGGAGCACAACGAGCGGACGTTCAAGGACAAGGAGAGATCGATGGAGGAGCTAAAAGTTTTATTTTTTAGAACTCTTTGTACTTGGGCCATTGTCGTGGAATTAAATGGCATGGACCTACATGATTTCCTTGCTTCTAATGCGCCTAGTTAGCTAGGGCATAAGAGTTTTGTAATTGGCATTTTTGCCATTCTTTTATCAAAAAACTATTTGTTTATCAAAAAAAAAAAAATCATCAAAACACTCACAAGACGTTAGATGCCCCTATGATGGTTCCAAATATCAATTTCTTTTATTGGCACCAGATGTCTGGGAATAGTGTCCCGACTAATCCCGAGGGTGCACAGATTCCAAATATCAATTATCATTTGAAGTTGCAACTACAAAATTTTAACTTGACATGAGAGACGAGAGAGTAAAAAAAAATAAAGGTAAAAAAAATTATAAACAAATTTTTAAGAATGTGCCATTTAGACTTGGGGCAGGTTTGGGGGGTGAGATGAGACACAAAATTATCATCTCATCTCAACTCATCATTACACCTTTTTCAAATATCCATACAAAATATAATAAACAATTCAACTTTTTCAAATCTCAATTTAACTTTTCAAATCCCAAAACAATAATAATATTAAAACATAATATTTTAAACTTTGAGATGAGATGAGATCTCACCCCCCAAACATGCCTTTAGTAAAGAAAATTTCATAAAAAAAAAAAAAAAAATCCAACAAAAATTACAAAAATAGATGAAGCTTGGCCAAGTACAATGTGCTTTTACATTCTCTTCAACAACTATCGCCTTTTCCTTTTTAATAGCTTCAACAACAATTTGAAGATATTCCATACAAGATGAAACATTGGTTGGTTGAATGGAAGAGGTTGTATTTGTCAAAGGGAGGCAGAGTAACCATGATCAAGAGAAAACTCTAAAACTTGCCTTCCCAATTTGTCTTTATTTCTCCTAGCAGGCAATGTTATCAACATTCAGAAGTTATATAGGGATTTCTTATGGGATGGTAAGTGGAAATGGTGAAATTCCAACCAGTGAATTGGACAAAGGTGCGTGTTCACGATTACTTAAGGTGAACTAGGTACAGAAGATGACTACATTCAATAGAGCCTTTCTGGAGAAATGTCTTTGGCATTGTGCCAATGAAAGAGAGAGCCTATGGAGAGCGATAATAGACAAGAAGTATGGTAGTTAGCATTGTAAATATATATAACTACTCGACAAGTTGCTGGAGATTAACTTAGTCAAACCTAAGTTTTCAATTAGTTTAATAAATGGGTTGTTCGTGAACACAAAATTATGATCAACTATTAGTCATGGGATCAGTCAATGGGAGAACATCCAGTCTGTGGGGTGGGTGGTGCTCCAATGAGATGAATAAGATTTATGGGATTAGTCAATGGGAGAACATCCAAAGGGGTTGGGGGAGTTCTTCGGATACATCATATGCATGGTGAGCGATAGATCCAAGATAAGTCCTCTTATAATGTATGGTGTAGAGATCATCCCCTCAAAGGAGCTTTTCAACATCAGTAAGGCACAGGAAACATTAGTGGTAGACAATTTATAGCCTTCAAATGGTCCTCCTCAATGGGGAGGGGAGTTTATTTGCATTACGAAGGACTAGGAAGTTGCTCGCTTTACCTCCTTTTATTCTTAATTGTATTCTTTCATATTGAGACAAGATGGCAAAAACAAGATGTGTTGGAGCATATCTAAGAGGGTTTTTCAAAGCTGAATCTTTTAGGCATTAATACCCCCACGATAGCATTAGTATTCCATCGATGATCATTTGGAAGAACCATGAAAGTGGCTTTCTTTGAGTGCAAGACTAGATTAGAGAAGATCCTTAAATTGGATAACCTGCAAAAGAGACATGTTATAGACATAGAGTGGTGTTTTACATGCATGTGAAATGGGGAATCCATGGATCATCTTTTACTTCACTGTGATGTGGCTAGCTCATTATTTTTTTATAAGTGGCTGGCTCATTATGACAAGCTATTTTTAGGCCTTGTTTGAGTAACAAGATATTCTCAAGTACTGTCAGATTCTCTCAGATATTTTCTTCCCAAACATCACTCAAACACAACAATATTTAATTTCAAATTTTCAATTTTTTCATCTAATCATTAGCTAATCGTTATCTAAACACAAAACTCAATACAACTTTCCCAAACTTTCAAAAAAAAACACAAAAAACATTATAACTTTTTCAAATTTCAAAACAAAAATAATATTAAAAAACTTTATAATATTTTTTTTTCAACTTTTTCTCTCTCCTATTCCAAACCCAATAAAACATCTTAAGTCAAACCATTTCACTACCATTCACAAATATTCTGAGATATTCTAAGTGTCCAAATGAGCTCTTAGACCTTTTGGACTAATTTGGGCAATCCCTAAATGGGTGGTTGATCTATTTGGAAATGGTGGTTTGATAATCATCAAAATGTGACCTTTGGAAAATAATCCTGTTTGATGCAGCGCATATGGAGGAAAAGAAACGAATGAAATTTTGAAAATAGCACAAGGAGCACAGAAGAGTTTAAGGCTTTCTTTTTCAGTCCCCTTTACGCTTGGGTGGCAGCCCATGTATGTTTCTTTAGCCTTAGCTTCCAGGATTTTTCTTTTCTTTTCTTTCTATCGTTAGGTGTATCTCTTGTTTACTCCTTTGTATCTTCACAATGCCTTTATTCTTTTTCTTTATCATCAATAAAAGTTACATTACTTATCAAAACATTCTAGTGTTCCAAAGTAAGGGGCAGAGCGAAGTCTAATAAAAATATTTACATTTTTTTTTTCTAATGGTGAGGAAAAATGCTCTGAATTAGGAGCTTTCAGGATCAAAATTTCAGACTTTCAGTAACAAGGAGAGGATGCAAAGGGAAGTCTCTCCTTTTTGAGAATAATGTTTTTTCTTTTACACAGGCAATTGTTTTGGAATGAGAAGGAAAAGAAAAATATCAACAATGTTTGGTAGAATTGCCATTGGTTTATCTTTAAATGGTAGACAAGCTAGCAAACCTTCATGACCAAATATAAGACTTCAATCCAGAAGACGATTCTTATAAAGTAAAAACATTTATTTTTTGCCATTCATTTTCTAAAGTTTACAAAAATAGCACATCAAAGGTCTCTATTTAAACCAAAAATCATGACCAAATACTTCAACTAGATGAATAAAGGACCAGGGTAGAAAAAATGGGTGGAAAATATTCTCATTTTACTCTACCTGGACAAGACCCATCAGCAATGGCAAATGAAAGAGTTCTAATGTGATCTGCAACAACTCTGTATGCCATATCAACTCTGTCTAGATCATCTGGTCCAACTTTTCCAGAGTATGATCGAGCCCCAGTTGCCTACAAATAAATGGATTGTCAACAATTCATATTAAAAACAATATGGATTTCCAATTGTCCGATTATAATTCATAATGACCTAATACACCAAGTTACATAATAAAGGAGCTAGAAAGTGATACAAGAAACTCCTTGTTGGTAACTTTTTTTTATAAGTAAACGATTGCATTAATAGAATAGGCATAGCCCAAGTACACAAGATGGTATTATAAGAGGAAACACCTACCTAGGATGAAGAAAAGGAAACAAGAAAATCATGCAGGCCTAAACCCTTGTTGATAACTAATAGATGCTATAGTTAAAAAATGCCAAAATGGAAAATTGCTAATACAAAGAAAAAATATTCAATCAAAAATTTGAAATAGATATTAAAAAGTAAATAATTAAAAATGAAATTATAGCAAAAGGAAGCAAGGAACCAGAAAACGCAGCAACGGTCCAATGCTAAATTACATTCCATCATAGCCATACCCTGGAAACATGTCAATTTGAACTGCACCTCCGTTTATATTTCTAACCTTAAAGCTCAACAAAATAATATATATACCATATAACCTTAAAACAATATAAAATATATACTATATAACCGTCAGCATCACCATCTTACATTTTGGATTGCATCAAATATGGGCAGAAACACATCGGTATCATAGTTGCTCATCTTTCTTTGAAGTATAGACGTCAATCTTTCAAAACCCATGCCAGTATCAACATGCTTAGAAGGTAGAGACTTTAGGGAACCATCGCTTTCCCTATTGAACTGTAAGAAATAACCAAAACAAGTAAGAAAAATCAAATTAATCGCCAGGCACCACAATAAACCAAAAAGAGAAAGAATAACAACATAGCTACAGTAAGGCATATTTTGAAGAAGATTCAGACATCTTATTTCAGAGATGCTAATGGTATCCACGCGATATAGTGGAGAACTCATACCTTTAACACCCTGAGTCTATATAACTATACTTTCTATATTTATGATTTTCATTTCTGACAAGTTCCTAAACGGGAACTTTCTTGTTTTGGAAAGTTTAAGGTGTGCTTGGTTAAGGCAAAATTCTTAAGAATTTTGCAGAAAATGTTTTAGATGCGTTTTACTAAGTTTTGGGAAAGTAGATAGGAAATTTTGAATAACAATTTTTTTAGATATGATTTATGTTGGGGTTTGTGAAATTGGGTAAGTAGAGTTGAAAATTTGTTTGAATAAATTTTTTTAGGTTAGTTATTTTTATTTTTCTAAATGTTTTGGTTTTTGTATTTTTTTTATTAATCACTGAAATCTGGGCAAATGATTGGATGAAAAATAGCAGTAGAAAGTTTTTTTTTATATAGAAAGATTTTTGGCTTGAAGTTGAAAATTATTTTTTCAAAAAATTAGAGAAATGGTGATAAGCAAATATGGCCTTATGGTTTGAAGTAAAAATGAGGTTTTTAAGAATAAATATAGTCTACAAGATGTTAGATAATGGAATTTTCACTTGATCTAGTCTGGGTTATTATAGAAAGGGTAAAGGATTTATGCCGAGTGGTGGGTTTTACCCTTTTTTATGTGATAGTTTTGATGATCAAGTGATGGCTTTACTTAGAAGTCAAAGTTAGTAGACATTAGACTAGATTAGCTACTGCTCCAGATTTCAATTTGAAGAAATTAAAAAGATCGTGAGTTGAAGAGGCCAATATATTTAGTTATTTATGACGCATGGGGAGGATAATCAACCAGAGGAAAAGGTAAGGGGAGGGTTCAAACAAATCTTAATGAACCTGAAGATGGTGTCATGGAATGTGAGAGAGTTGAATGAAAAGGAAAAAATATGAAACTAGGATTTTTTTTGTTTGTGTGCATGTTAATAAAAAAGACTAGATATGTTATAACGATGTTTTCAAAGAAGCCCAATTACCTTTTTATTGTCCACGTGCTACTTGATGAATATTTGACTCATTTTTCATATTTTAAAATACCTTAAGTTACGATAAGGACAAGTCTACAAACCAAAGTCAATTAAGGAGCCCTTTGACATATTAAGGATTGAATCATTGTTTATCACATATGTTACAAGGACTTTGTTTATGCCTATTTTACAACATTATGGTTTATCCATAATTACTTTGAGATTTAAAAGTAATTGACACTGTTTGAGGTTTAAAATATTTACAAAACTCTTTTCTTGATGTTATTGAGTAGTGAAGTAGCATTCCTAGCTTTGTTATAAAGGCAGTGTTACATACCTGGATAAAGACAAGGTTCCAAATCTCAATGCACGTAGGATCGTCATTGTTAACTAATGATGCAGCGTCCCGATTACCAATCCTATCATAGTGAATTTCAGTGCAAGGTCCACAAGGACCAGTATCACCCATCTCCCAAAAATTGTCCTATTTCGAGACACAAAAATACTAAACCAAATTAGAAGAATATAATGAAAAAGAAAACAAATGCACAAGAAAAATTATCAACTAGATGGACCTTTGCACTTAAGTGAGAAAGGAATGTATGTGGCATATTGTTGGATGTTTAAAATAAATTAAATTTTTTTTAATGCAAACAGAAAAATAAGATCTTGATTGGAAGAGTTACCACACTCGTAAGTTGTTTGAAAAACAAGCACATATGTGATTACAAAGTTACGAATGCGTGTAATAACATTAAGACAATTCCATGGTTAAAAGCATAAGTAGCCCCTTACATGTATTTCTATATTTTTTTTAACCTTTTGGCGTTTAAAACATGTAAATTCAGCAGCAATGGAATATGTTCTAAAATATCACATAAGAAATCAAATTCCAAGAATATTGGTGACAGAATGTAAAAGTGTAGACCCTTCTCTAATTAGGTGATTCCCATGCATACTCCTTGTGTACTTGGGCTTTGCCTACTTCTATGAATAAAATTTCTTGATTGCCTATCAAAAAAGTAAAAGTGTAGACCCTTTTTTTTTTATTGGCACTAGCTGTTCAGGAACAATGTTCCGACTAACCCCAGGGATGCACAGGCCCTCGGTAAGGAGTTTCCTGCAAGTGCACATCGGGTAATTCAAGGGAAAAATCTCCCAGTCCGATGGCCCCTAGAGATTGTTTGCACTCAAGGGAATTTGAACCTTAGACTTGGGGGGAACATACCCCCAAGCCCAAGGCCTTTACCACTTGAGCCAACCCATAGAGGTTGTGTAGACCCTTGTCCCTAGAACATGTAAGAGAAATATCATGGAAAGTCATACTTTGCATCCAAAAGGCAGCACCCGTGCTGGTGGTAAAAATCTAAGCCATACATCTCTAGCTTCATTGTCAGGAGCAAGACCCAATTTCTCATCACCACCAAAATATGTGGCATAGAAACGATCTTTAGGTAGTTTATAAACCTGTAACAAGGAAAGATTATTAGATGTGACACTTTTTAGATATAAAATGCAAGAATATCATATGAAAGACAATTTCACTCTAAATCAGGGCATACAGGAAAATTTCATTAGCAATCTCCATCGAAAAGCCAAATGAAAAAAGATCTTATACAAGAATGTCGAAGCAATGCAATGGGGTCATCAACAAAATCTCCCATTCACTAATCTATTGATACAAACAAGTTGACCTAGTATTTAATATGAAATTACAACGAGTATGATTACAATGCATTTTCATTCAACCCAACAATCAAACATCTAATATGAATCTTTAAAAGTAACTTGCCTCTGTAAGAAGTTCCCAAGCCCATTCAATGGCTTCTTTCTTAAAATAGTCTCCAAATGACCAGTTACCGAGCATCTCAAAGAAGGTGTGGTGGTACGTGTCTTTCCCTACATCATCAAGATCATTGTGCTTTCCGCCGGCTCGAATGCACTTTTGGGAGTTGCAGGCACGAGTCAGTTTGCTTAAGGCAGTGTTAGGGTCAGCCGTACCCAAAAAGATGGGCTTGAACTGATTCATACCTGTTTTTTGTATCAGAATTTGTCTCAGTCTCAATACTCAATCACATAACCATGCAACCCAGAGTTTATAAAGAAATGAACATAAATCCCAAAACATAAACTCCCATTCCTGATGGGTGCTTATCTAAACAAAGTGGGCGTGTAAAAGAAATTTGCATCCATCACTTATGTCTTTATTGACTTCCTCAACAGTATATCTAAAACGAAACCAATTCCAAGTTTTCTGGAGAACCAAAACCGAGGCAGATGGTAAACGAGAACCATACCAGCATTAGCAAATAGTAGAGTTGGATCGTTGACCGGCACAACCGGGCTGGACTTCCAGTTTACGTGGCTCTTCTCCTCGAAGAACTTGATAAAAGTGTCCCTGACACGGTTCGCCGGCCATTCCACGGATCCGGATTCGGCATCGGACATGTTAGGAGTAGCCGACGTCGTGGCTAGAGAAGAGAATTGAGGAGGACAGAGCCTGCAGAGAAGCTTCGTTGCGGACGATGGTGCGGAAGATAGAAAATGGAGTGGCGGCGGCAAAGAGAGGAGAGGACGAGGGTTTAGCACGATCCAAATTGTCTTGAAGAGGATTCTCCTCATTTACTTGGTACGCAATCTGTACGCAATCTTTATCAAATATTCTATACCTCCAACGTCTCCCTTATTTCGATAAGCCATTCTTTATGTTTTTCTTAAATAAAAAAGGTTAATTATTTAAATCAAATTTCACCATCAATCTATCTATCAAGTTAAATCAAATTTCACCATCAAGAATGGTATAAGTCATCGTCTCCGTATCAAATACTATACATGATTTTTTTATTTTCTTTTTTACTTATCAAATTTATGGTATATAGATTATGAATAGAATAATTCATTTAATTTAAGATAAATAAAACAAAAAAAGAATTATTTGTATCAAAATTATTAAGAGAATTTTAATTCCTCACAAGTATTTTATTTATTTATTTAAATCATCCTTCAATTCATAAAAAACCCTTAAGGTTCCTATTCCTTAAAGATCCTTCAAATTTTACTTTTCAAAACAATCAACCATAAATTTAAATATTTTAAAGGTCAAAAACAATTTGCCTAATTTCATTTATAAATATTTCTTACTTTGAGTTGAACCGCATCATTCATTCTTGGGTTAAATAAACTGTAAATTTAAATTAATTTGAAAGGTAATGGAATTTTACAAGTTGGAGGCACTTCCTCTTTTGTCAATGACATTCCATCCAGCTTCTTCATCTATAACATAAGTCTGGGACAGATTTAAGTATTTTTCTGCCACCGCCTTCTCTCTAGGAGATTTTCTCTGCCTTCTCTCTAGAAAAAAACACCAATCCTTACCAGTGAAGTCACCGGAGAGGAAGGGGTGAGCCCCGGCTCTACCTTCCTCTCCATTTCCTTTTCATTTCCGTTTTCTTCTACACTTCTTAGTTGTGAATATGCTTTTAAGGTAGTATTTTTTCACTGGCGAGGATTTTCTCAGATCTGCTGCTTTCTGGCCATGAACAGTAAACACGCGCCCCACCACGACGTTCCCCTCCAGCCGATCTACTGGAACGACGCGAAACCGTGCCCAATATGTCGGCGCGTGGCCCTCACGCGCGGTCTGTTTCCGCGAGTGGCATTCATGCGCCGTCGCACTCCGGCAGCTCTGCCGGCTACACGCGCCGCACCAGCAGACTCTACACCCTCCGATCCTTCAGATCGGCTTGACGCCTCCTCCATTCCTCCGGCGCGTGGCCCTCACGCGCCACTGCAGAGGCGTGGGTTCACTGTTCCTCCGCTACAGATCTGCTCTTCCCCTGCCGGTCTATCCGGGTTATTGCTTTCCTTAACCGGTGATCTTGTGAGAGAAACTAAGGACCTCACCAACAAATATTTCAAGACTTTCAACTACAGTGCATCCATTTGCACCGCCTCCAGCGGTGGCTTACCATCAAAACGTCTTTTAAGACGTTTCCCTCTTAGTAGGGATTGGGTAGAGACCAAGAAATTGGTCTCAAAACCCGTTTTTTTCTTTTTCCTTTGTAATAGCACTGTATTTGTTGTTTTGGGGTGTTTTGTTGGGGAACCCCACCCCCTCTGACATGTATCATCTTTTAATTTAATGAAGTTTGCTTGATTAGAAAAAAAAAAAAAAAAGCATAAGTCTTCTTTCGTAATTTCTGGAGTATTGTAGCTTTATTTTTATCACAGGGAGGAGGGGGATTGAATTCTAATTCTCCGACTGGATTGATTTGGATAATGAAAGTATTTGTGAATATTTATAAATAGTAGTAAAACGTATGTGAAAAGTAATAATAGAATATTAAATAGTAGTAAAAAGTAGGTGAAAAGTAATGAATAGTAATAAAAGTATGTGAAAAGTAATAATAAAATAGAAAATAGAAGTGGGAGTATTTTAGGCCTAGTTTGGATAGTGAGAAGTGTTGAGAAGTATTGTGAATGAGAGCCGCTTCCCAACGGTTCGGCTGGTTTTCTCCCAAAAACAGCCCTCTAATCTGAGCATGACACGTAAGAAAAAACACACGTTCTGAAATACGGTAGACCACAGAAGAATCAAGCTTTTATATTGACAAAGAAAAGAATCGCTCAGAAATGGTCTTTTTCTGGGTTATGATGATATCACTTTTTGACTGGGGTAAATTTTTTATTCAATCATCGGGCATTTCCAACTACAAAGATATACTTCCAAAATTTAAAAAAAAAAAAGTAAATAAAAAATAGAAAAACAAACCATTTTCAGACTATGGAGGACTAAGGACGACGACAGGCTAGTTGTGGAGGCGAAATCTTCCCAGCGGCAACGAATGGTTGAAACCGTGTGAAGAAAAAATTGTAGCGGCTGAGAGTGGAGAAGAAGTCGTTAGGAGTGAGCTGAGAGAGAGAAAAAAAACTACAGCAGAGACATAAAATGCAAGGTTTTTTATTCTCTAAAATCTGTTGTGGTGAGATTCAAGAGCTTATTATATGGATTGCTTACGTGCCTATATCTTATTGGTGTCCGTTAATCTCAACAAGACAGCAAAATCCGCTCCAAAGCTCCGTCTTCTTCCTCGTCGTTCTTGTTTCGTGCGAGAGAGAGGATGAATTTTCTTGTTTCATGCGAGGGGGGAGGGGGGAAATGAATTTTGGGACGAAGGCAGGTGCAGGTGCGATTCGGGGTTGCGATTTGGTATGGTGCGAAGGACGAAGGGTTCTGTGAGGGATGTTTGAAATCAATTTTCTGATGTTTGCTGGTTTATGATAAATATAGTGGAAGGCACACGTGTAACTGTATAATAGGCAAGTTGTTTTTATGTGAAAATCAGTCGGACCAATCCTAAGGATTTCTCATTGTGAATAGTTATGAGTAGAGATTAGAGTGAGTTTATGGGTTCCATTGAAAGCGTTTTGAGTTGTTTGGATATATAAAGTATGTTGAATTGTTGACTTTTGAATAGAAAGTTGAAAAAGGTGTGGGTCCCATAAATATTATAATGATTTTATAATAGTGATAAATATTATAGTGATTTTAATATTGTAATTTTATAATAGTAATAAAGATTATAGTGATTTTATTTTATTTTTATATATAATAGTGATAAATATTATAGTAATTTTATTTTTAATTTATATATAATAATAAATATTATAATCTATTTTTTTATATATATAATAGTGACAAAAATTATACTGATTTTATTTTATTTTTATAGTATTTCTCTCTCTCTCTCTCTCTCTCTCTCTCTCTCTCTCTCCTCTGCCCGATTCTCACCCACGCTCAAAATGGTTTTAGCCCAGCCCTAGTGCCGCCATGTGCCCCCCAACCTCACCGCTACCACCAGCGACTCCCTCTCACGCCGGTGACTCCTCCAGCTACAGCCGATCTCCCCCACGCTCGGCCACCAATCTCCTCCTCTGGCCTGATTCTCCCCACGCTCGAAATGGGTTTCAGCCCAATCCGACGCCGTTGGTGCGCCGCCCAGCCTCACCGCCACCACCGACGATTCCCCCTCACCCCGGGGACTCCCCCAACCACTACTGATCTCCCCCACGCGCAGCTCTCTCTCCCCTATGGTATCTCAACTAAAATAGGTTTCATCCATTTTTCTCAGATGGTACGCGACCACTGTACCTCCACCACCTCACGGGGACACAATGGTATTCGCACGTTGACGTTGATCTTGGCTCACGGGGACACAGTGGGCTATGAATGATTGATCTTGGCAGTACACTCGCTGCTAGAAAATGGTGCGAAGAGAGAGACGTTAGGCTGCATGAAGAGAGAGGGAGGGAGTCTGAAGTAGGTTGGCTAAAGTTGTTTGGATGCTGAAGAACTTTGGTCCGTACGGGAAGTGTAAAGAATACTTGGGATACTTTGAGTACCCAAACACAGCCTTAGAGTACCTCAGAGTAGTTGGACACCCAAACTATACCCAAGGACCTTTAGGCCTTAGGACTCTTTTTTTATCACAAAGAATCAAGTGAAAATTAATCGACATTCAAACATATTTAAAACAATATAAAATTAATAGAGCTGGGGCCAATGGAAGCTAAAAATATAACAAGAATTTTTTTTGCCCTTTAGAAAATATGATAGTAAAATTTAAAATAATAAAAAAATACGTTTAATACAACTTTTGTTTTATATCATATGTTAAGAATAATATATTATTCAAATAACATAAAAATATTCATATAAACATATCAAGCAAAAAAATACAAAACTTCTAAAATTGTAACTTACACTCTTTTAACAAAACAAAATCATTAAGTATTGAGTTTATAGTAGAAAAATAGTTTGAGTTAAAATGTTTATGGAATTATCCGAAATAAGAAAGAAAAAATTGAATAAAAATATTATAAAATAAAATATTGTTAAAATATAATTTTTTTTAATTCAAAAAGTTGATTTTTTTTTTGTTTTATGTGTAAGTTTGGAAAAGTTTTAAAGATTAGGTATAAATGATTAGAAAACATAACTCAATTAGTTTAGAAAAAATAAAATTAAAAAATTAAAAATCATAAAATAAAAAAATAAAAATAAGTGTAGTGTCTTGTGTGTAGGATGATGAATAGTAGAATTCAATGGCATAATCATTTCTCTATTTATTCTATCATTTAATATTATTTTAAACGCTTTTTGTAATTATTGCTATTACATGACTTTTTACTAATATTTTTTTAATTTTTGAAACTTTTTATCTACCACTCAATTTCTATCTTTATATTTATAACAAATATTATTTTGAAAACATTTATTTTGCTCATGTCAACTATTTTTTCAACTATTTGTATTATAATTATTAAGAGAATTTTAATTGCTCACAAAGATTTTTTTTTTATTATTAAAAATATCATTCAATTCATGAAAGACCCTTAACAATCCTATTCCTTAAAGATCCTTCAAATTTTTCTTTTCAAAACAATCAACCATAAATTTAAATATTTTAAAGGTCAAAAGCAATTTGCCTAATTTCATTTATAAATGTTTCTTGCTTTGAGTTGTACCGCATCATTTATTCATGGGTTAAATAACGGTAAATTTAAATTAATTTTAAAGGTAATGGAATTTCAAAAGTCGGAGGAATTTTCTTTTGTTTGTGACATTTCATCCAGCTTTTTCGTTTATAACGTAAGTCTTTTTTCGTAATTTATGGAGTATAATGACTTCTTTATCATAGGAAGGGGGGATCGAACCCTGGTTCTCCCACTTGAGAAACCTATTCCTTGGGACCTTGTTTCTATTCATATGTTAATTGTCATATCTTATACTTGGGGTAAAACCTTTTAATCAAAATTAATAAAAATAACAACTTAAATACAAAATCCTCCAATATCAATTGGGTGACACCCCGACTCCCACGTACAGAAATGGAAGAATCGTGACGTCGGGATGATGATAACACGGGTCACGCATCCCATTGATAAATGTGAAATGTGTGTATATGCAGAAAGTCTACAACAAAAATGCAGTGAATAGATTAAATAAGTCAATTAAGTACTAAAATTTTAAATACAAGATTACCAAAATAAAAGTATTATCGAAAATTATACAATTATCCGTAAAAATAAAGTAAAAAACCAAATGCATAGACAAAAGGGAAACAAATCCCATAAAAACATAATAATACCAAATACATATTTCAAAACGGGAAAAAATTCCCAAACATGAGCAAGTGATCCCCAATCACTCATCTAACAGAACCAAATCCTCAGGCTCAACATCAAAATCTGCGATACCATAAAACAGTACCACAGGATAAGGAATACTACATGAGATGTGAATCTCAACAAGTAATCACCCAAACAAACCAAGAAATAAAAATACAATAATGCATCTAACAAACACGTGTGCACATGACAAAACACGAATGTGACCCAAAACCCTAATTTTTCCCGAAAATGATTTTTTTTCAACGCACATAAAAAATCTCATATGACCATGAATAATATTCGTCATTTTCCCAGAAAATAACTCAAACATAAACCACCAATTTTCCCAGAAAATGGTGCTTGTAACCATTAAATCATAAACCTTCATTTTCCAGAAAAATGGCCCAACATAAATCATTTATCGGACATTGTAGGCGTGAATCACAGGCGGGATTCTACCACTATCTCTACTTACCAACATCCCTACCGCATGCACCGTAGGCGAGAATCACAAACAAGACTACCACCATTCCTACAATTCATTTCCACACATGGAGTACTTATCAGAGCACTATAGGCGGGAATCACAGGCAGAACTCTACCACAATCGCTGCTTACCACCATCTCTACAACTCACACTGTAGGTAAGAATCGCAGGCAGGACTCTACCACAGTCCCTGCTTATCACCATCCATACAGTCTATTTTTCCTCTCTCTCAAACCGTTCAATCCATTCATTTCAAGCATATCCAAAATCATCTCTCACATGAAAACCCAATTCTCATTCACAACACATGAGCATACATGACATGATGCAATAAATGTCATGATGCCAAACATAACATAAATGCATGCAAGTATAATTCAATTAAATAAACAACTCATCATCACATTCAACTGACCCCATACTCCTCAGACTCAATGTCCGGCACAACCAACCAGACTGCAGAATATTTGTTAGTGCAAAAATATATTTAAATCTCAATAAATTCTTTGGAAAATTATTTACAGTCCTAAAATATAAACTTTGAAAGATCAAGGAGGTACAAGAGGTGGCGGCACAACAACGTAATAGTGTATTTTGGACTATGGTCGTGGGTCTCAAAAACTCAACTTTTGAACAGGGACAAACGAGACTCGGGAAGGCTAGGGAAGGGCTTAGAAGTGTTAGTGAAGCTAATGGTAGTGGTGGTTGGCAATGGGTGGCAGTTGAAAGCTAAAACACCCAAATCGAAAATGGGGATGCAGGGGCTTCAAGGATGGAGGATTGAGGATGAGAAATGGTAGGTTAGGTAGCTGGGAGGTTGTCAATGGTATGGTGAAGAGCTGGCAGCGAACGGTGGACGCACAATGACGCGGGAGCAAAATGAAGCCACGGCTTGAAGCCATGCGTGGGGAAGATTGGCGGTGCGGGAGGGGCTAAAAATAGAAGGGGGTGGTTGTCGGCTGGTGGGGAGGTAGTGACGGCAACGGGTGGCGAACAGAGGCGGGCTGGGGGTAAAAACGCATGGAGAGGGAAATAGGGGGAGGGAGTTGTGCGAGAGGTAGGGGAGGAAGAAAGAAAAAAAAGGAAGAGAAATAAAGAATAAGAAAACGAGAAAAAAGAAAAAGAAAAAGAGGAAAAAGAAAAATGAAGGGAAAGAAATTAGATCCAGTCTTTTAACTTGGGGTCTCGAAACTGATCCAATGAACAAGATTTAAAACGATAACTTAAATTAAAACACAATAACTAAATAAAATAAAATAGTAAATCCAACAAGAAAGTAATTTAAATTAAAAAGCAATTTAAATAATAAACAGTAATTAATAACAAGAATGACACATTGAAATAAATTTCACAACTTTAAAAAAATTATAAAATAATATAATAAAACTCATATAAATTTTAAAACAAGAGGACTAATAATAAAATAAAATAAATAATTATTTAATTAAAATAGACGTAAATACGGGGTATCACAAATTGTCTCAAGAATTATTCACGTAGAAAATGAACTAAACAAACAAATAACTTTTTTTCAATCTGACGAATTTATTTGTCATCTACAATTTTCCTTACTACTCTAATCCAATTCCGCACTATTGACGTATATTCCTAATATCAGCACGATCATCAATGGCATATGAAAAATATAGAAAATAAACGGATAAATCTACCGACTTAGTAAGCTGTGAACCGATACTAATGGGTAGATTATGAGCCAGTAATAAATAAACAATGCAACAATAAATAGAAAAATTAACGTCAGTGTAGCTCTGTAAAATTTATCCTAATATCATAAGTAATAACAATATCAATAATGGTAACCGCAATACTTTTACACATGAAACGAGGCCAGTAATACAGTAGTACCAGTAATCAATTCCTAGTTGCAACAATTTTATACCCATGACAAGGCCAACAACAATAACACTAATTTCATTAATCAATTGTCACATCTTACGCTCGTGACAAGGCTAATAACAATAACAATAACAATAATCATAGTAGAAATAGTATCAATAATCTCGTGCATTAATGGTCTTTAGAATGCATTATAATAACAGTAGCAATGCAATAATAAGAAAGTATCTTGTGACTAAACAGTAAGTACATAAATCTGTTTCGCAGTTTTGTAGTAGGAACACATGATCATGTAAAAATACCTTAGGTCTACACTATTTGTGACAAAAAAAAATCTAGTATAGTATTCAATATAGAAAATATTGCAGAAGAATGATTGATGTGGTTTTCACAATAAAAACATGCAAGTTTTCTAAAATATCAATCTCAATTAATTTTAGACAAAATTCGGCATATAATCAATAGTACTTATCAAACTTTTTAACATATGTAGATTGCATCACAACACTGTCCAGTGAAAATGAATCAACCCCCAAACATATTTAAAACAATCTAAAATTAATAGAGTTAGGGGCAAGAGGAAGCGAAAAAATATAAAAAGATTTTTTTTTCTATCTTTTCTAAAAATATGAGAATAAAATGTAAAATAGAAATAAAATAGGTTTCATACAACTTATGTATCACAAAAAATATATCATATGCCAAGAAAAATATATTATTAAAATAATATAAAGACACTCATATAAACATATCAAGTAAAAAAATACATAGCGTTTAAAATTTTAACTTACACTCTTTTAACGAAGAAGGGGAAGAAGGAGATGTCAGCAGAGAAAGGAAAGACCAAGAAGATATGAAGTGTTCGAAGTATTATGAGAAGGGGCTTGATGCAAATGGGAATGTGTGTTGCAAGTGGGCTTTGTATAAGCCAAATGGGCTTTGGGCTAATTGTTGGTTGCGGCCTTAAGCCTAATTATCTTTTTGTATTAGTTAATTTACAGTTTTTATTCTACTGCTTTTGTATGAGGCCCATGGGCCAAGCCATGTAAGAAAAGACTTTAAGATGGTATATAAATAAGGAGTGGGAAGAGGAAAATCATCTAGACTATTTCCAAGCAGTTATTTTGAATCTTGTGGAGGTGATAATTGCTTTGCCTAGAAGCAGAACAAGTATCCTAATCGTATGAATCATTTCATCACCTTCTTCCATAATCATCATCCATTACATAAATTATTCAATATTCGTATAATAGAGTGTTACAACGGTGGTGCTAGAAAAATATGCCGTAAGGTAGAGACACCCATCGGCATGATGCATCGAGCAACCTTGACCAACATTGAGGAGTCGACGGGGAAAAGCTTCACGTACGTTGCCACAAGGAGCAATGTTGGCTTATGAGAGCAGTGCTACAACATGTAGCAACAGACTTGATAAAAACACAGAATATAGAAAAGAAAACCTCTGATCTTCAAGGGATCAGGAACCTCCAAGAATTCTTATTAAGCTTTTTCAATGAATCTCATACAAAGAAAGACTTCAGTATTTAAGGAAATCGATAACTGTTAATGACCGTTACATGAAAGGAATTATAATTATCCTCAATAAATAAGTGAGGACACCAAAGTATATTGACCCTTTTAAAGATACACATGAGAAACACATGACCAACTAATAACTAACTAACATACGACTTCCTTCCCTCTTCACAGATGACTTCATGCTCTGAACTAACCATAACAACTGCCCTCTCTTCAAAAGACCTTGCCCACAAGGTCAGGATAATGAGCGCTCAACTGTTCTACAGGTTCCCAAGTTGAATTTTCCTCAGTTAGCCAACGCCATTTCACCAACAACTCGATAAAGGGCTTGTTATCCATTGCAATCATTCTTCTATCAAGTATAACTTTTGGTTCCACCTTGAAATTTCCATGAGAATCAACCAATGGCAACACAGGAGAAATCTAAGAATCAGGCCCAATGTATTTCTTCAACCTCGAGACATGAAACACTGGATGAACTGATGAACTTGGTGGCAACTCAAGTTTGTAAGCTACCTCTCTAATGTATTCCAAACCTTGAATGGACCACAGTATCTTGCAGCTAGTTTAGATCTATTGACTTGACTAACTGTCTGTTGTTCATACTTATGCATCTTCGAATAAACCAAATCGCCCACCTGAAACTTCCTTTGAGTGTGATGCTTGTCATATTGTTGTTTCACAACAACTTATGCAGCCAGCAAGTTACAACAAACCGAGTATCTCATCTCTTGACTTTAATTCTCTTCCCACGACTTCATTCTGAGTAGTACCATTAACATACTGAATTAAAGTTGGAGGAGGGACACCATATAATACCTCAAATGAGGTCATTTAAGTCGATGTGTGGACTGATGTGTTGCATTATCATTCAGCCCAAGGAAGCCAATGTACCAATTGATTTGGTCTTTCACTAAAAAGCATCTTAGGTATTGTTGTACACATTTAGTAACCACTTCAGTCTGCCCATCTGATTGTGGATGATTGGCAAATGTAAAATGTAATTTAGTTCCCTACAACTTAAACATTTTTTTTCAGAAATTACTTGTAAAAATGATGTCTCTATCAATTACAATTTTAGATGGCATACCATGTAACCTAAATACCTAAGATATGAATACAGTAGCCACATATACAACTGTATAACAGTGGGATAAGGGTAAGAAATGTGCATATTTGGTGAGTCTATTTACTACCACCAAAATAGCAAAGAACCCTTTGGAACATGGTAATGAATCAATAAAATCCATGTAGATATCACTCCTGGATCTACTAGGGATAGGCAAGGGCTGCAATAACCCAACATGTTGCAAATTTTCTGTCTTGCACATTTGACAAACCTGACACTCCCTTATAAATTGCTTAATGTCTTTCCCCATGCCATTTCATACAAAATCTGTCATTGCTCTATGCAATGATTTCTGATAACCAGAATGTCCCCCAAAAGCACTATTGTGTATAAACTACAGCACTTGCTCCCTCATAGGTGATGAAGATGACAAAAACAACCTCCCTTTTTTGAATAGCAACCCATTTTTTACTTCAAACTCATTAGAAAGCTTGCCCTCTTGTAATTTCTTACAGATTCCTAAAATTTTTTCATCATTCAAATAAGACTGTTGCAATTGCTCTAACAATTGTGGATCAAGAATTGTGATAGCCAACAACTCAATAGCTCCTTCCTCCACCTCTTCTCTTCTAGAAAGGCTATATGTTGCCATATTGTCTTTGCCATGCTTATATTCAATCATAAATTCATAACCAAGCATCTTGGTAATCCATTTTTGTTAAGATGGAGTTCCTATCTTCTATTCTAGTAGAAACTTCAGATTTTATTGATTTGTTTTTATCACAAATACAGCTCCCAACAAGTACGGCCAACACAATGGCAAGTAACTCTTTTTCATAGGTAGATAGGTCCAATACTTTTCCCTTCAAAGCTTGACTCAAGTATGCTAAAGGCCTCACTTCCTGACTGAGGATAGCACCAATCATTCTGCCAGAAGCATCACATTCCAACAAGAATGACTTTGAAAAATCAGGCGAAGCCAGGATAGGTGGGTTTGTCACAACCTTCTTTAAGTCTTCAAAAGCTTTATTGGTTTCCTCCCTCCACGCAAAGGCATCTTTCTTCAACATATTAGTCAATTATGCAGTAATTGAACCATACCATTTTACAAACTTTCTATAGTAACCCGTTATCCCAAGAAATCCTCTTAGTGACTTAAGAGATTTTGGTAAGGGCCAATCTAACATTGCCTTGATCTTTGAGGGGTTTGCTTTTACACCCTTTTCAGAGACTAAGTGTCCTAGATATTCAATCTCCCCATAAGCAATTATGCATTTACTCTTTTTGGCAAAAAGGGTATTCCTTACTAAAGTGTCCAATACCACATAAAGATGCTCTAAATGTTCTTTTCTAGATTTACTATATATCAATATATCATAAAAAAAAATTACAAACTTCCTCAAAAAGGGATGGAACACCTTATTCATCAATGATTGAAAAGTGGCTGGGGCATTGGTTAAGCCAAAAGGCTTAACAAGAAATTCATATTGCTCTTGGTGAGTTCTGAATGCAGTTTTTTCAATATCCCATTCCCTCACACGAATCTGGTGGTACCTAGATCTAAGGTCTAGTTTGGAAAAAGTCGAGACTTCATGTAATTTATCCAAGAGTTCATCAATTACAGATATAGGAAATTTATGCTTAGTTGTTTCTTTATTCAATTCCTTAAAATTTATACACATACGCCATGAACCATCAGATTTTCTTACTAAGAGAACAGGTGAAGAAAATGGGGATTGACTACTCCTTATAAATCTTGCATCCAGTAATTCCTTAACTATTTTTTCTATTTCAGATTTCTGAAAAAAGGGATACTTATATGGTCTAACAGATATTGGCATGGTCCATTCTTTAAGAGTAATCTGATGATCTTTAACTCTTCTTGGAGGCAAACCCTTTGGATTAGCAAAGACACTGTCAAATCTAGCTAGTACTGCCTTAACATCAGCATCAATTATGCCAACCTATTGGGTTGTCTCCTTCGCTATAATCTGAAGTAGCATTCATTTCCTCTCCACAATAGTTAATTGGCAAATCTGGACATCTTAAAAAATTTTAGGCTTGCTAGAACTCAAACCTCTTAGTGTCGCATAACTCTTGGCATGTTGAAAAGTCATTGTAAGATTAGTAAAATTCCACAAAACAGGACCTAAAGTATGCAGCCATTGCATACCAACTACCACATCAAATCCTCCCAAGGGCAGCAAGAAAAAAATCAGTGGTGAAATGGTTGCCTTGCACTTGAAACTGTACATTCTGGACCAGTCCTTCACCAACAATCCTTTCACCATTGGCAACCCTAACTTCAATCTTTCCATTATGCTTGACATCTAAGCCCACTTTCCTTGCTATCATAGGGTCAAGAATATTATGTGTACTGCCAGTATCAACAAGAACTATCACTAAGCAATCATTAACCTTGCCATTAACTCTCATAGTTCTCTGACTCAAGGAGCCTGCAACTGCATGGAATGAAATCTCAGGTACCTCACTTTCTACCCCAGCTGTTTCATCATTGCCATGAGAATCTTGCTGATCACCCCCTTCCCTTTCAACTCCTTGCAATCATTCCAAACCTTCCATTTCAAACAACTTGGCCTTATTACACTTGTGACCAAGCTACAATTTATCCTCACAGAAGTAACACACCCCTCTGTCTCTTCTTGCCTTCGTCTCTGCTGGTGTCAATCTTTGAAATGGAAGTGAGGGTTTGGAGCCGTTATTCCTTGGTCCAGAGAAACCCTCTTTTCTCATAGAACTTCCAAGAGTTGTAGTGCTGTTGTCCCTTGGATCAAAGGAAGATCAGAATCTGTTGTTGACCCAAATACTAATGATATACTCCTATTGGATCTTAGCTAATCCAAAGGCAGTATTCAAAGACTGAGGGCGCAACATTCTTACAGACAATCTGATCTCGTCTCTAAGGCCACTCTAAGAAACAAGAGAGCTTATAATTTTCAGACAAACCTTTCAATCTATTTGAAAGGACTTCAAATTGAGTCTTGTATGCGCCAACTGTAGAAGTCTGCCTCAACCTTGCAAGTGCCTCCATAGGATCATCGTAAGAAGAGCTCCCAAACCTTAACATAACTGCTTCAACAAAAGAATTCTAAGTGGTGAAAGAACCAGTTTCCTCAACATCTTGAAACCAAACTAATGCATTCTCATCCATATAAAACGAGGCAATCAATATCTTTTGTCCATCTGGCACGAGATGTAAGGCAAAATAATGATTTGCCTTATAAAGCCAGCCAGTTGGGTTGTCGTTATCAAGTCTTGGGAAATCCAACTTAATACTTCGAAACTGCATTCCTGAAGTCATAGTTGAATTCTAAGATTGAACCCCATCACCATTTTTGCCATTCCCATTTTGAGTATTTCTACCTACATTCACAGCTTCCAACAAAAGATCCATCTTTGAATTCAAACCATCCAAAGCACTCTGAAGATCTACAACTTGCTTCTTCTACGGTTCTTGATGTTACTTCAATCCAGGAATCATTTTCCCCAAGTCTTTAAGCCGTGTGCCTTCTGCCATTGCGAAAAAAATCTTGCCAAGAGTTGCGAAGGGCTCTCATGCCAATTGTAGCAACAGACTTGATAAAAACACAGAATATAGAAAAGAAAACCTCTGATCTTCTAGGGATCAGGAACCTCCAAGAATTCTTATTAAGCTTTTTCAATGAATCTCATACAAAGAAAGACTTCAGTATTTAAGGAAATCGATGACTGTTAATGTCCGTTACATGAAGGGAATTATAATTATCCTTAATAAGTAAGTGAGGACACCAAAGTATATTGACCCTTTTAAAGATACACGTGAGAAACACATGACCAACTAATAACTAACTAACAGATGACTTCCTTCCCTCTTCACAGATGACTTCATGCTCTGAACTAACCATAACAACTGCCCTCTCTTCAAAAGACCTTGCCCACAAGGTCAGGATAATGAGCGCTCAACTGTTTTGCTAGATAGTGTTGTTACGCTAGAACCACCCAGAAACACACTCAAACACGAGATAGAGACAATATGGAAGTGGTTCGACAATTTACCTACGTCCACTGGAGTGGAAATAATAGATTTCAAAGTGTTTGTACAAAATTTACAAACTTCAACAAGACAATCTCTATCTCTACAAATGGCCTCTTCTCTGTATTTTCCACACTCCTATTTCTTTAAAACTAATCTCATTTTATTGGAGAAGCCTCAGGAGACAAACAAACCAACAATCACCAATATTTTTTACAATAGATGAGCTATAGTAAATAAGCTTGATATTTGCAGAGGGTGCAATAGCTATCCAAGACTTTTGAAGGGTTGCTGCAAGTTCATGTTCATACTTGGGTTGATATTTAACAATCACCCCCTCTACCCATGTGTGCCTACAAATTGTTGCTTCCTTTAAATGATTTCACTCCCTTATTAAAATATTCATTATATTTGTCATGAGAGATTTCCGCTATCAAATGCTCCTTAAGGCACCAACGCACCCAAAGGTACTCAGTAGTGTGAGATATTGATCAATTCCAAATAGTGTTGGAATTTGATCCCTGTGACGACTTTTGTTAACATATATGTTGGATTATCTTCAGTGCCAATCTTCTGAAGTAGAATGTCATCTTCATCTAATATCTCGCGTATGAAATGAAAATGAACAGTTATATGCTTTGTTCGAGAATGATACACTTGATTCTTGGCTAGATGAATTGCACTCTGACTGTTACAATAAACGGTAACCTTTTGCTATTTAAAGCCCAAATCTATTGCCAGTCCCTGTAACCAAATGGCTTCTTTCACAGCTTCTGTTATTGCCATGTATTTAGTTTCTGTGAATGATAGTGTAATTGTAGACTGCAAAATAGATCGCCAACTAACTGGTCCTCCAGCCATAGTGAACACATATCTAGTTGTCATCGTTTGTCAATATCACTTGCATAGTCTGAGTCAACATATCCAGTTACTAGACTATTATCACTCTTCTTGAACTTCAAACCAAGATCTACATTCCCTAGAATATATTGTAGAATCCATTTAGCTGCATGCCAATGTGTCTTTTCAGAATTATGCATATATCAGCTAACTAAGCTGACAGCTTGGGAGATATCAGGTTGTGTACACACCATACCGTACATTAATCTTCCCACAACACTTGCATATGAGATATTTTTCATATAGTCCCGCTCTTCATCACTTTTAAGAGACTGCATTGCACTGAGATTGAAATATAGGGCTATTGGAGTACTTATTGGTTTCGTTTTCGAGTCCATGTTGAAGCGTTGTAGTACTCTCTTCATATATTGCCTATGAGTAAGGTGAACTATGCTTTTCACTCTATTTATGTTAATTTTCATCCCCAATATTCTTCGTGCTTTTCCTAGATATTTCATTTCAAACTTTTGACTCAGCTGAGCATTCATTCGATCTATCTCCACCTTACTTTTACATGCAATCAACATGTCATCTACATATAAAAGCAAATATATGAAAGATCCATATGTAAGTTGTTTGAAATACACACAGTGATCGTATTGGCAATGAGTGTATTTTAAGTCAATCATGAAGCGATCAAAATGTTTGTACCACTGTCAAGGTAACTGCTTCAAACCATAGAGAGATTTCTTTAGATTGCAAACTCAATTTTCTTTACCAGCTTCTTTAAAACCTTTCGGTTGAGACATATAAATCTCTTTCTCCAGATCACCATATAAGAAAGCTGCCTTCACTTCAAGCTGAGCTAACTCAAAGTCATATTGTGCAACCAAAGCTAGAAATATCCGAATGGATGAATGTTTCACAACAGGAGAGAATACTTCACTATAGTCAATTCCCTCTGTCTGAGCGTAGCCCTTGACTACCAATCTAGCTTTGAATCGCACCCTACTTTTAGCAGCTTGATCATATTTCTGATTGAAAATCCACTTATAACCAATTGACTTCTTTCCTTTTGGAAGTAGCACAAGCTCTCATGTTTGGTTTTTAAGAAGAGACTGCATCTCCTCACTTATTGTATTTTTCCATTCAGTCTATTCACTAGACGGTATACCTTCTTTGTAAGTGGTTAGGATCTGATCTCCTTCACTTGGAAGTGCATACGTCACAAAGTCTACATAACGTGCAGGTAAATGTGTCTCTTTTCTCGGTCTGTTTGTTGCAATTGATTCAGGTTGGCTTGGAGATATTGTGACTGGACTATCAACCTCAAGTTGTCCCTGCTGTCCATTAGTGACTCATGAATCCTTTGAAGTAGTAAACTCCACCTTTCGCGGATCACAAGGTGCTTCCCTATCATGGCTGCCTTCATGGGAGTCTTTATGCTCATGTGACTTGAGCATCTCAAACTCATTGAAAGTAACATCTCTCTGACTATTACCTTCTTTGACTCTATGCACCAGAGTCTATACCCTTTTACACCAGTACTAAAGTTTAAAAATTTTGCTTTCTTAACTCTAGGATCAAGCTTACTTTCTTTAGTATGATAGTAAGCTGGACATCCAAAAATATGTAAAGATTCATAATCAGTAGCATGTGTACCTTTCTATATTTCAATGGGTGTCTTCTTGCCATTAGCAGCTGCCGGTAATAGGTTGATAAGCTGGCAGGCATACGTCATAGTTTCAGTCCAAAATTATTTATTAAATCCAGCATCCAGTAACATACACCGTACTTTTTCTGGCAAAGTACGATTCATCCGTTCTGCCACACCTTTTTGTTGAGGTGTTCCTCGTACAGTGAAGTGTTTTACAATTCCTTCTTTCCGGCATACTTCCATGAAGGGGTCTAGAGTGTACTCACCTCATTATCAGATCTAAGCGCTTAATCTTCCTCCCAGTTTGAGTTTCTGTCATTTTCTTCTAATCAAGGAAGATTTTCAACACTTAATCTTTATGCTTCATTGTGTACACCCATACACGACGAGAATAATCATCAATAATGTTATAAACCAATGTTTACCTCTCAAAGATGCATTTTTGATAGGTCCCTAAATATCGGAGTACACATAATCAAGTATACCCTGTGTACTATAGACTACGGTTCCAAATTTGATCCGCATCTATTTCCTTAATACACAGTTTTCACATAAAGACAATTTGCCAGTCTTGGCACCTTTGAGTAAGCTTTGCTTTACAAGTGTTTGTAAAACTTTTTCTTCGGCGTATCCCATACGTATGTGCCAAAGCCTGGTGGTGTCAACATAAGTCTCATCTAGCTTCTCACAGATTGTGGAAGCTCTTCCACTAATAGTACTTCCTTGCAAGAAGTTTAGATTTCCTCGCTTTAAGCTCTTCATAGTCATCTGAATTCCTATTACCACCATGAGAATTCTATCTTCTATGGTGATTCTGAATCCCTTTGAATCCAAAGTCTCAAGTGAGATAAGATTTTTCTGCAAGTCCAGAATGTATCAAATTTTTGTTAATATTCTGATAGTTCCATCATGCAACTTCAGCTGAATGCTATATATTCCCTGAGTCTTATATGCATTATTGTTGCCCATAAGTAATGCTCCATCAATCTTTGTAAAGTCAGTAAACCAGTCTCGATTGGGACACATGTGATAGGTACACCCGAAGTCCATAATCCATTCATCAGAATGACAAATGAACGATAAACCTATCAATGCAAGGTCTGCATCTTCATCTCTGTTGGCGATATTGGCTATGGAGTGTTGGTTCTTCTGTTGCCCTTTTAGCTTAGGACAATCTTTTTTTCAATGCCCTTTATTGTGACAAAAGGCACATCCATCTTTGGCAAGTCTTCTACCGACTGATGAACCACGTGATGTGGTCCGTGTTTTCGATTGAGAATCCTTCTTCTTTCCTGGATATCTTGACTGTGGTCTCCCTCTTGCTATAAAGGCTTCATATGATGTATTTAGTTGTACCTCCTTATTTTTTCTGCAATACTCATTACTTATCAAAACACTAGATACATTACTAAAATTAATATTTTCCTTCCCATATAAAAGTGTGGTAATCAAATACTCATATGTATTGGACAAGGAATTTAACAAAAGTAAAACCTTATCTTCATCTTGAATTTCTACATCCAAGTTCTACAAGTCAGCAAGTATCTGATTGTAACTATTAAAATGTTTGGACATAGAAATACCTTCTCATAATTAAAATCTGAAGAGCTTTTTCTTCTAGTATAAGTGACTCTCAATTCTTTTTGTCAAAAATTTTTCTTCCAATTTCAGCAAAAGTTCACTTGCTTTTATCTCTTTCATGAAAAAAATACTTCGATCTTTGGCAAGGTACAAACGGATTGTACCAAAAGCTTATCGATTAAGCTTGTCCCAATCCCTATCCGTCAAGTCCTCCGATTTCTCTTCCAGCGTAATATTCAACTCTTGTTGGATCAAAACGTCCATGACTTCACATTGCCACATGCCAAAATTATCAGTTCCATCGAACTTTTCAACTTAAAATTTGGCATTTGACACCATGGATCTTCGCCCAGGGCTACTTGCATTTTCAGAGCTCCTTTCACCTGTAATTTCTCCTTTTGATTCCATCTAAAATATTATTATTTTTGAAAAATGAATTTCAAAATTTCAATCGTACGGATGAGTCCAAAATGATCCAAATGGTTGGAAAGCACTATTGGATTGTCGAAATCGAACTCCGAATGGCTCAGACAAGCCTAAAACGGATTTGAAATTTTGAACGGTCTATATCGAATAGGAACAGCAGGCGGAGCATGTGGGGCTCATGGGGGAGCGTGAGGACGTGTCTTTCACGCTTCTTCTTCCTCTAGAGCGCGTGGGCGCGTGTTCTACACTTGTCTTCAACCTCTGGACGACCATTGGCGCGTGAATCACACCTTCCAACCTTTTCGGAGCATGTGAGTTCCTCTGATGTCCATTTTCGATTTCGTTTGCGGTGATGTGTTCTTCTTGTCCAGAAGAACCTCCTAGTATGGTCAAAAGTTGATTTGGATCAACTTGAATTTTCTGGGTAACGCAAAATCGAAGCTCTGATACCAATTGTTGTGCTAAAACCACCCAAAAACACACTCAAACACGAGATAGAGACATTATGTAAATGATTCGGCAATTTTCCTACGTCCACTAGAGCGGAAACAATAAATTTCAAAGTGTTTGTACAAAATTTAAAAAATTTACAAACTTCAACAAGACAATCTCTATATCTACAAATGGCCTCTTTTATATATTTTCCACACTTATATTTCGTTATAACTGATATCCTTTTATAGGAGAAGTCTCAAAAGACAAACAGACTAACAATTACCAATATTTACAATAGGGGAGCTGTAGTAAATAAGCTTGATATTTGTAGAGGGTGCAGCAGCTATCCAAGACTTTAAGGGCTGCTGTAAGTTCATGTTCACGCTTGGGTTGATATTTAACAGGTGTTCGCGACAACAAGATCCACGCAATCTAGGTGGAACGAGGAGCACCTTTGGGACTGTCGGGGTGCAACTAAGCTGTACCATTTAGGTGTTGCGTTGCCAAGACGCAGTGCTCACCCGTAGGTGCATAGTGCACTCTAGTGGTGATGTTCTCGCCCGTAGGGCCCCACTGTCCACCCTTACCATTAACTAAGAATCTGACTTCTAGTTTTCCATTAGCTAGTGACTCTTTACATCGCCTTCCAAAAGAAAGTTATAAATCGTCTAACCTCTACATCTAACTAACACAATCAAGTGTAAATTCTTGCCTACCCAAGATATGCGCACCCAACTTCTCATTTATAAAAGTGTCGATGGCGCGCTTTGCCGTCCATTTCACAAATTTGGATTCGGCACTGGACATGTTGGGAGCAGCCGATGTCGTGGCTAGAGAAGAGAATAGAGGGAAAGAGCGAACATTAGGAGCATAGATCTTGCAAAGAAGGTACGGTTTGAAAGAGGGAAAACAGAATGGGGCAAAGAGAGGAGAGGATATGGGTTACACACAATTCAACTTGCCTTGAGTACAAGAACTCAATAGGTTAGAAGGAATAAAACAAAAAGAAATTAAAAATACATAAAAATAAAAATAAGTGTGGTGTATTATATGCAAGATAATGAGTAGCAAAACTCAATCACATAATCATTTATCCATTTAATTCTATTATTCAATACTATTTTAAACGTTTTTTTTTTAATTATTGCTAGCAATTCATGACTTTTTACTAATGTTTTTTTAATTTTGGAGACTTTTCATCTACCACTCGGTTTCTATCTTTCTATTTATAACTAATACGATTTTGAAAACATTTATTTTTTTTAAAGAGAGAAGAAAAATCCTTTAGGCCAACTAGGCCTTGTGCCTAACAAGCAAAAGTCAGCTATACGAGTTAGGCGTCCAGGAGGAGTGGCCCAGATATGCAGGGTACAAGCATGAAGCAAATTGGTATAATAGTTCTTGATTTTTTTTTAATTTTTTAAAACTTATTTAGAAAATGTACGTGGCACATGAATATTTATTTTTTCAAAATATATTATTGCATGTGGTTATTGAATACATGCTTGCAATGATATTATTTTATCACATTTGTCAGACATTTTATTTTATATTATAAATTGTCTAGATTATTATTTTTTGTGAATTATAATTGTTTGGATGAAATGTGATTATTTTTATGCATGTATTATGTTTACATGTTAAAGTATGAGCTTATTTTATCACTTGTATTGCTAGGCTATTTTTAAGAATTAGTCTTTAATTTTGTTAGAGTGTGATAAATAGAGGATTAAGTAGCCTGAGTATGAATATTCAATGCATAATTATGATTAGTTCAAATTGATTTCTTCAATCTAGGAAGAAATTATTATTTTTTGCATGTGACTGACTCGGTAGATTACTAATCCTAGTGGGAGTCTAGTTGAGTTTAATTTAGAAATAATTTATTATACGATATAAATTTGCACAAAAATTAAGTTAGAAATTAATAATTAGGCATTGTGACGCAAGAGATGATTCAAAAGCTAAGCGGCAAACCATTATTTTGCCTTTTACAACCTTGTGGATAATAACAAAAGTTGCATGTGGTTTTTATAACACAAAGATTAATTGCTCCTATATTTGAAGTTGAGCATTATAATCTTGAAGCAATTTAGATTAATTCACAGATAAATACATACTCTCTAAAAATTGCTAGTATGTCTGGCAAGTAAGACATTAAATTCTTATGTGCAAGAGTGTTGAGCACATTCTTGGCTGACACATTCATTTTAAAGGTTTTTTCAGTACACCTCTTTATGGTATTAACACTGGTAATTTTGTTTAAGTTTTATTTCTCTCTAGTAAGAATAACTAGGTTCTTGCAGATATATAAATTTAGTAGCACCTCTTGAGAGTAATACCAAGCACCTTAAGTTTGCGTGGTAATTGAGACAAAAATCTGAATTATTAGATACGATTTAATGAAACCTAAAAATCTTGTTCATGGTTGTATTGATGCAAGATAGGTTTTAGGCTAAGATAATTTATCTCAATGTTTTTCTTTTTCTCTCCCATAGTGGATTGGATAAAATAAAAAATATTTAGTAAGTGACAAAATATGGATATATCGCTAGTTAGCAATTAAAATGTCACATACTGCATTTGTTGCACAAAACGATGTTTTTATTAGCAATTTTAATGCGAAATTAGTGAAGTCTATACCTAATTTGATTTAAGACTAATTGTAAATAATTTTGTTAATGAGAATTCCTAGAGGTTTTGAAGTTGGATGGTCACTCATTGATTCGATGATATTATTTATTGGATGGAGAGATGATATACTTATAAAATGTGACGTGGAAGTATAAGATGATGGCTGTAAAATTTGAAAAATTGAAAATTTTCTTGCTAACGAGAAAAAAAGCCACAACATATCCGACGTTCAAGACTCTCGTCTAGGTATAGTCAAATCATGTTGACTTTTGGCTGTAATTTTGGACAAAACAAGAAGACGCTTATTAGATTTTTTAACTTCTGTAAATTGCATCACAACCCAACAATCAAGCATCTAATATGAATCTTTAAAGAGAACTTGCCTCTGTAAGAAGTTTCCAAGCCCATTTAGTGGCTTCTTTCTTAAAATAATCTCCAAATGACCAGTTACCGAGCATCTCAAAGAAGGTGTGGTGGTACGTGTCTTTCCCTACATCAAGATCATTGTGCTTTCCACCGGCTCGAAAGCTAAATAGTGTTGATAACATTTTGTCAAGCCACCATTTCTAAATAGATCATCCAACCATTTAAGGATAGTCCAAATTAGTCCAAAAGGACTAAGGGCGACACTAGAGTATCAATGTAATATTTATAAGGACTCAAGTACACACATAGTATGAAGAACATGATTTCCTTTTGTCTTTTTAAATAATTATGGAATATTCATTATAAAGCTAAAAAGATAATGCTTGAAAAAATAGTAACAATGAAATTATTCAAGTTTATACGATCTTAAGTCTAGCGGAGTTTTATACGACTTGTATTGTTTAATAGTTGATCATAATTTTGTGTTCACGAACAACTCATTTATTAAACTAATTGAGCCAAACTCAGGTGTGACTAAATTGATCTCCAGCAACTTGTTGAGTAGTTATATATATTTACATTGCTAACTACCATACTTCTTGTCTATTATCGCTCAAGTCCTAAAATTCAAATATATTTAGAAAACCTAAGCCAAAATGTTTCCTATTAGTACAACTGAATATTCTGCACCCTTGCACACCAGCTCACAATACTCACGTGCTGCCAACAGACCTCAATAGAATGCACAACAGAATGTTGCACAACAGAAAGGCAATACCATGAGGCCACCACAATATGCTATGGAAGAAGACTCTAGAAGCATCTAGAAATATTGTGTAAAATGATTGGATTTGTTTTCCTGTCTATAAATATTGTACAAGCACTGAGTGCTATATTGTGGTGAAAATAGACTCTATAATATCACACTGAAATAGTACACGCCCATTGAGGCATTTCAACAAATGAATTGTCTTCAGAGTGTACTGCTATTTCTCTTTATGGTATCACAAGCTATATAGGACCTCTGTCCATTTACGATTCATCAATGGCTCCTCCACCTCCGACTCCCTCCCTCACTAATACCGCTGCTCACCTTCTCATTGTTAAACTTTCTCATGAAAATTTTCCCCTCTGGAAAGCTCAACTTCTCGCTTTCCTCAAAAGCCATCAACTATATGGCTACGTCGATGGCTCATTACCTCTTCCCCCTCCTTCCATCGATGACAAACCCAACCCAGTTCATAAGTCATGGCTTCTACAGGATTAGATGATCATCTCGGTCCTCTATTCTTCCCTCACCGACACTATTCTTTCCCAAGTAGTTGAATGCTCCACTTCTCACGAAATCTGGTCCACTCTTACCAATCTTTACTCTGCTCAATCTACCGCCCACCTTATGCAAACACAGTATCAATTGGCTACTCTAAAAAAAGGTTCAGACACAGTTTCCACTTACTTCCATAAAGCCAAAGCGTTAGCCTAATCCCTCTCCTCTGCCGGTCATCCCCTTTCCCCTCATGAGTTCATAGTTTATCTCTTAGCTGGTTTGGGATTTGACTATGAATTTGTTGTATCCTCCATTACCACCAGACCTGAACCATTATCCTCATCTTAAGTCTATAGTTACCTTCTCAACCATGAATCTCGTCAAGCTCATCAGACCCAAACCACTCTATCTACTGCGTCCTTCTCGGCAAACTCCACTCATTTTCGTCCCTCTTCAACCTTTTCCAACCAAGGTTGTGGTCTTGGTTATCGTCGTGGTCGAGGTGGTGCCCGTAGCTCACCTTCTGGACCTCCTAATTTTTTTTCCTCTCAGACTTCAAACAAACCCACTTGTCAAATTTGTACTCGGGTTGGTCACTCAACCTTCCAGTGCTATCATCGTTTACCGATAACTATTAGCCATCCCCACCTTCATCCCTTACAGCTCACTATACTTCTGTTCCCGTCTCTCCATCGCCTTCCAATTTATGGTTTCCTGATACTGCCGCTATAAACCATTTCACATCGAATTTCTCTAACTTAAATTTGGAATCAACACCGTATGCTGGACCTGATCAAGTCTCCATTGGTGATGGGTCTTCTCTTCCCATACAGAATACGGGCACTGGCATTCTTCCAACAACCACTGGCAAATCTCTTCTTCGTCATTTATTTCATGTCTCATCTATTTCTAAAAATCTATTATCTGTTAGACAATTTTGTCCTGATAATTCTGTTTTCGTTGAATTTAATTCTTTTGGTTTTCTTGTGAAGGATTTGCATACCCGGGAAGTACTTCTTCAGGGCCCCGTTAAGAATGGCTTGTACGTGCTTCCCCCACATGATGAGCTCATTTCCGGATCTACTAGTTCCATACAACATCAGGCCCTCCTTGGTGAAAGAACAACTCCTTAAATTTGGCATTCTCGCTTAGGCCACCCGTCTCCTCATGTCACATCTTTTACTATCCGCCAACATAATCTACCCACCACCTCTATGTCACATTTTCCTCTTTGTAATGCTTGTCTTCAAGCAAAATCTCACACTCTACCTCACCCTCTCTCTCCTTTTAGATCAACTCATGCTTTTCAACTTTTATTTTTAGATGTTTGGGGACTGGTGCCTATGCTATCCTCTAGTGGTTTTAAATTTTACTTTTCCATAGTTGATGATTTTACTAAATACATTTGGTGTTTTCCTTTACATGCTAAATCTGAAGTTTTTACTATTTTCTTAGCTTTCATTAAATTTGTGCAAAATACTTTCTCCAAAAATATCATTGCCGTACAAATAGATTGGGGTGGAGAATTTCGCCCCTTTTCTTCTCTTCCCCTCAACTTGGCATTTCACATCGTATTACTTGTCCTTATTCTCATGCTCAAAATTGAAGCATAGAGAGACCTCATCGTCATATTGTAGAAATTGGGCTATCCCTTCTAGCCCAATCCTCGACCCCATCTAAATTTTGGGCCGAGGCTTTTCAAACGGCTACCTTTCTAATAAATAGGATGCCTACTCCAATTTTAAAAAATATTTCTCCCTTTCAAATTTTATTCAATCAACAACCTGATTATAAAGTTTTATGAATTTTTGGGTGTGCTTGTTGGCCCAATCTTCGTCCTTTTAATCGTTATAGTTTAAATCATAAGGACTATAATTGGTTACACATTCCTACGGGTCGAATTTATGTCTCACGAGACGTCCTTTTTAATGAAAATCAATTTCATTTCTCTCAATCTATTTCTCCCTTAAACACATCTGCCTCTTCATCTCAGCCCAGCCATGTACCACTTCCCTTATTTAATCTATCTTCTCGGCCCATTTCTCCCGAGCCTAGTGCTCTTCCCTCTCCCATCATTCCTTACTCCTCACCTACGAGTCATCATCACTCTCCAGTCCACTCTCCTATCTAAACTTCGGTCCAATCTTCTATCATTCCTTCAGCCCATGACAACCTATCCTCTCCAACCCTAATAGACACCCATCTATCGAGTATCTCCTCTCCATCCTTAACTCCTACGCCATCCTCAACAAACACTAGCTTACCTCCTTCACAGATCACCACTACCTCACATCCAATGCTTACACGATCAAAGACCCATCATTCCCGACCTCTTAACTGCACAGATGGAACCTTGCCTTGGCCTCTTCCTAAATCCTCTACCTCTCTCACCGAATCAACTTCCATCCCTGAGGAACCAACCTCTTATACAATTGCTTCCCAATATCCAGCTTGGAGTGACGCCATGGCCATCGAATTCAAAGCTCTTTTACGAAATCACACCTAGGATTTGGTTCCTCCCTCTTCCAATCTCAACATCCTTGGTTCTAAGTGGGTTCTTAAAACCAAAAGACGTGCTAATGGAACTCTAGAACGTCGGAAAGCCCGACTTGTTTCTAAAGGGTTCCACCAGCAAGTCGAATTCAATTATTCTGATACATTTAGTCTGGCTGTTAAGCCTGTCACCATCCGTTTAATTCTTTCTCTTGCAGTGACTCGGAAATGGCCTCTTCATCAACTGGATGTGCAAAACGCGTTCTTGCATGGGGATCTGGAGGAGGATGTTTTCATGCATCAGCCGACTGGGTTTGTAAATCCTGACTATCCTCAGTTTATTTGTAAGTTTCGAAAATCAATATATGGTTTGAAACAAGCCCCTAGGGCTTGGTTTGCTAAGTTGAGTTCTCGTCTGTTAGATTTAGGATTTCATGCTTCCACATCCGCTTCTTCTTTGTTCATTTTTTCCAATGCATCTGTCTCCATTTATGTATTAGTCTATGTCGATGATATTATTGTTACCGCTTCTAATTCTTCTCTGATCAAAGATTTTATTGTTGCTTTGCGTCAATCATTTCCTGTTAAAGATCTTGGCATGCTACATTATTTTCTTGGTATTCAAGTTTGTAGAAATTATTTTGGTTTATTCCTCTCCCAGCATCGCTATGTTTCTAATCTTCTTCATCGCACTAATATGCACCAGTCCAAAACAGTGACTACTCCAATGGCCTCTTCAACTAAAGTCACTGCTGTTGATGGACCCTCATTTGAGGATCCACAACTTTATTGAAGTGTAGTTGGGAGCCTTCAATATCTCTCCTTTACTAGACCTGACATCTCGTTTGCAGTTAACAGAGTATGTCAATACATGCATTGTCCTCGTCTCACTCACTGGCAAGTCGTTAAACGCATCCTTCGCTATCTTCATCTCACCTCTTCCTTTGGCATATACCTGTCTCCTACTTCTTCCTTTAAAATAACTGCATTCTTGGATGCGGATTGGGCTGGTTGTTCGGATGATCGTAAATCTACTGGGGGCTTTTGCATTTATTTTGGTTCACATTTAATTTCTTGGTGTTCAAAGAAACAACCCATTGTTGCAAGGTCCTCAACTGAGACTGAATACAAGTCAGTGGCAAACACGGCTTGCGAAATTCTTTGGTTACAATCATTATTAACTGAATTAAGAATTGTTAGTTTTGATATTCCCACTTTACTTTGTGATAACCTTGGTGCTACTTACTTATCTATTAATCCCGCTATGCACTCACGAATTAAACATGTTGATTTGGACTATCATTTTGTCCGTGATCACGTTGTTGCCAAAACACTTGCTTTCAAGTTTCTCCAAAGCAAAGACCAAATTGTGGATATCCTCACAAAGCCGCTCTCCTCAGCTCGCTTCTCTCTTCTACGATCAAGCCTCACCATCATGGAGGTGCCGCTTGCATTGCGGGGAGATATTAGCACAACCGAATATTCTACACCTTTGCACACCAGCTCACAGCACTCACCTGCTGCCAACAGACCTCAACAGAATGCACAATAGAATGTTGCACAACAGAAAGGCAATACCATGAGGCCACCACAATATGCTACGGAAGAAGACTTTAGAAGCATCTAGAAATATTCTATAAAATGATTGGATTTGTTTTCCTGTCTATAAATACTGTACAAGCATTGAGTGTTATATTGTGGTGAAAATAGACTCTATAATATCACACTGAAATAGTACATGCCCATTGAGGCATTTCAACAAATGAATTGTCTTCAGAGTGTACTGCTATTTCTCTTTATTTCCCAACCCCAAACGTTCCCCCAACCATGTAACGCCAATGTCACACCGAAATCCTTGATCGTTGTCGCTTGTCAATGAGGCACCTCAAAATACTGTTCAATGCTGGTTGTGTACTAGAGGGAAACTACGTCTGGGTTCTTGTGCGTTAAACCCACATATTGTGACCCTTGAAAATCATTGGTCACCACCACAAGTCGATGGTGTACACTGATGTATATATGTGACCTCCAAGTCTCTCTCTCTCTCTCTCTAAACTAAAATTTATAATTGTGCAGCTCCACTCTCGACATTGTATGGTATAAGTTGCTCTCCCAACGTCCCCGAAATGAAACAAACACTACACTACACCTCTTCACCCACTACAAGTTGATAAATCTGTTCTCAATCCTTTATTTTCGGGCATTCCTATATTTAATAAACAAAATGATATAATCAAATATATCCTAATGTTTAAATTATCTCCCTTTCAAATGTGTAAAGAGAACGGATACTACACTAGTACTAGTGAAATCATTCTCCTAGGCCATTATTGTGTTTGCCTTTGTTCTCCTTATAAGAACTTGAAGCACGATGAATTTAACCAATATCAACTAGAGGGGTTCCAATACTGTTATAATTTCAGACCTCTCACAAAGAAATACTCAAAGAACCAAATTAACGTAATTGGTTGTAATATGCAATTAATCTTGAATATCAGACAACCAAAACACCAAGAAATTATATGATTAACGTGATCGGTTTAGTTCTCTATTTTAAACACGTTAGAAACCCGAAATCACAATACATACTCATGCAAAATCAAAATAAAAGCAAGAATAAGAAAAGAAATTCGAAATCAACACAAGAAATTACGTGGTTTGACCCTGATGGTCTACATCCACTGGAGGAACAGTCTAAGAGTCTTTATTATTGAAGAATGCATCAAAACTTGAGTTTACAATCACTTACAACCGTTGATCACCGCACAAAATATGGATTGGCTTCCTCCTATTATCCTCTAATGAAACCACACCATAAAACACACTTGATCATCTCCTCAAGCTCCAATTTGATTTTGGTAAAACTAGGGTTTGAAAACCCCTTCCGTTTCTCTTCAGAATCGAGGCTTTAATATTTGGTAAAGTGACTTTTTGCTCTCTACCTTTCACGAAGGCACACTTGCCTTTATATATACAAATTAAATATTTAAAAGTTTGCCATTACTGAGATATTACAAAAGTTCCATTAATCACATTACAAAAGTGCCATTACCATTACCATATTTACATGTATACATCCATCCACGTGAAAGCTTGACACATCTTCAACAAATACTGTGTTCAAATCTATCTTTTGAGTTTTAAGATAATCTCAAACCACCCATGGGTGGCTTCATTAGATATCCCAGATGAAGTTTCTAATTGGATTAGGTTTATATTTTGTCAATTTTCTTCCTTTTTTGGTTAATTAATAATAACTTGAAATTGTGGTTGTGATTATTCATGACCACAATGGAAGATATTCTTTGTATAGTGGACATTGAGAGTATATTAAAGTTTAGGTGATGGCAATTTCTGAAAGCTTTTTCTATTCTCAAATGTAGCACCTCCTTTACATCCTTTCTTTCTCTTTGGTTTCATTATTAATTAAAGAAGTCATCAAACATATAATGATGAGGGGGACGTAATAATAAAAAAGTCACTTTATTTTTGCATATAAATAGATATATATATTTCAAAACTTTGGGAAGCTTTATTTATTGTATTAATCTTACTTTTTGTGATTACTTTATGTAACAATTTAGTTGTAGTGGATGAATGTAAATAGGAAGATGAATAAGAATGGATACTAGAATTGGAAAATAGTATATTGATAGAGATGATAATGAGGCCTGCTTTGAGGGAGGCTCCTCCAAATTCAGAGAGTACAGAATATTCTGATGATTTGCATAACTAACTTTGTCAGAGTGACAAACTTAAATAGTACTGAAAACAGGAAATGACTAAATTGCCCTTTAACATATCATGGGTTATAGCTGTTACATTAGAAATAAAAGAAAGCAAATAACATTGCGGTCCATCAGGTGAACTTCTAGCCCACATCCCATGTAATTATACTGATGACGTGTTACAAACCCTTCCCCTTCAAAGCACCTTGTCCACAAGGTGCGGTTTGGTTGCCATGCCTTCTTTGTAATTGGCAATTTTTAACTTCCAGCTCATCATCGGTAATCCAATCAAAATTCTCATATTCTGCCCTTAACTTTTGTAGCCATTTCTTTATCAGGATGTGATGACTAGGATCCTCTTTAGGCCTTCTCTTCTTGTTCTTAATGTCACATTTGGTTTCAAGCATGAATTCCATTCTCTTGCTATTTATATTTGGTTGGCCATCTCCAAAAGAAGTTTTTAACTCATTCACCCTATTATGAATGCTGAGAATAAAATTTTTCATTGTAGAAGGATCATCACTTCTTATCTTCATCCCACAACATTGCAAAGTTGTCAAGATGGTTGATACATCTACCTATGTTAATTGCTTGCTCAACATTATCCAAAAGGCATATATCAACTCACTTGAGCAAACTCCAAATATGTACAAATAGGATAGCAAAAGAGAGAGATTTCGCAAAGAAAGAGTGTATTCTTTATGGTATTCATCCTCAAAACATAGAGCAAGAGAAGCCATAAGCTTTACATAGAAGTCAATTCCAACCAAACATGCCATCCCTGCAAATATTTTTTCTGCTTCATCTCCCTCAAATCTTATCAAAGTAAATGCTTATCAAAGTAACTAATTTTGGCTTTTCATTTGCTTGCTTCATGTGTAGGAACACCTTCAAAGCCTCGGACAAAAAGTTGGAAGCAACATAGCCTCCAATCATGGAGCTCCAAGAACCCCTATCTCTCATAGTCATTTTATCAAACACCCGACATGCACTCGTCACACTGATGAACCTTCAGCCATTATCATCCAAGAGAAAGACACGAGATGGAATCCCATGGAAACCAAGAAATACAAGAGCAAGAAAGGAAATAAACGAGAGGAGAGTGATTAAACACGTCCTCCATTTTCCTTTCAGTTGTTCTTTCAGACCAACACACCCAAAATGGAACTACTCTATTTTGCAATTGGGATTATCACAAGTAACCATCGCATTGTACCTAACTTGGTTACATAAACAGTCAGTAGGTTCATTTGGATCCACGGTTAGATCTAAATCCATACTAGAAAAGTTTGCAACAATTGTTGCTTCTCTAGTTGCCACCACCACTGCTGTTGCCTGGCGTGTTGTTGAACTCGGTCTTGGTTTGTTCTTCGGTTGTTCGGATTGGTTCGTAGTAAGAGTTTCAGCTTTCTGTTTTCTGGGGACATATGAAAGAGAGAAGCCTATCGGGGAGTCGTCTGCAAAGTAGGAAACCCATTCAAGCTCTACCAAATCATCATCAGGAATGACAAGTTCGCTGGCGAGATGAGACTCAATGTTAGCGGTTCCAGAGAAATGGGTGGAATTGGAACCATCATCATCGAGTTGTTCCTGGGAGAACGAGCCGGAAAGGGCATCTTTTACGAGTCTTTCCTCCGACAACTCTTGCTGCGTCGATTTCTTTGGCAACTCTCCACGCAAACTTGATTTCCATGCTCTCTCGTCCACGCACCACTTCATTTCTGTATACATGGGATTTGTACCTCCTTTCTCAGCAAGTCCCTTTGAGTATGATGTCTCCTTACTGGCTTCAGAACCTTTAGCTATGCAAACTCTTAGATTGGTTAATGGTGAGGAGTCGAGAATCTGAAACTCGATGCCACCTGGATCAAATGGAAATCTGATGGCTAGGCCTCCTCTTCTTACTGTCAATGAGTCTTTGTTGCCAGGGACAACCAAAAGAAATGAAGAAAATGGACAACAATTTCTAAGAGGAAGGGAAGGACACAAGATTCGGAGGGGGAAATCAGAGAATGGAGGAAATGATTTTTTGTTTCTATCGGGATTTATGGAAACATAAGAAAGAGTAAGCCTAGCGGGGATGACTACCCCCTTTTCTTCACTGTTACTATATATTTTTCCTCTTCTTTAAACAATAGAGTTGGTTTTCCAGATTTGAGAACTCTTCATTGAAGTTGTTCTAAAAATCTTCAAGGTTGTTATTGACATCTTTGAATGTCTACAAAATAACATCCAAACATTGTTGTGATTGTTCGAATTGCTCTCTGATGTTGAGCAAGGATGAAATAATTTTTTTCTATTTCCATGGATTGATGAAGCTGATCCAAGGAAAGATTGGCTCTGATACTACTTGTAACAGTTTAGTTGTAGTGGATGAATGTAAATAGGAAGATGAATGAGAATGGATACTGGAAATGGAAAATAGTATATTGATAGAGATGCTATGAGGCCTACTTCGAGGGACGCTCATCCAAATTCAGAGAGTACATAATGTTCTGATGATTTGCATAACTAACTTTGTCAGAGTAACAGACCTAAATAGTACTGAAAATAGAACATGACTAAACTGCCCTTTAACATATTATGGGCTATAGCTATTACATTAGAAATAAAAGAAAGCAAATAACATTGCAGTCCATCAAGTGGACTTCCAGCCCACGTCCTTTGTAATTACATTGATGACGTGTGACACTTTATTTATTGCATATATCTCTTTTCTTTTAACTGATATGAACTTGCATTATCCAAAAAAAAAAAAAAAAATTAGGATCCTAAAATTTGCATATTTTAAAGATTGCCGTGTACCTTTACTTTGACTCTTTTTTGGGAGACTTAAATTGCTAGTATGTATGGAAAATATTGGATAAATGGAATGTCTATGTGACCTTATTAATTAGTATTGTTGTGAAGTAATTGTTACTATTTATGGTGATGATGTTTATTGTTTTTCATTTTTCTAAATTACTCACAGTGCTTAATTATACAAATGGTCAAAACATAGTTGGTTGATGAAGTAAGTTTTATTTATGTAAACAAATTTTCTTGAGTCTTAATTATTGTATAACCTAGTAAAAAATCAACCTAGCCATTTTTTAATATCACATATGGTTAAATGTGGAATTTTTTTAATATATGTATTATTTTATTAATGTAGCAAATGAACTCGGGTGTCTTACATGCAGATAATGAGGATGATGTTGTGGAAAGTAATAGTAGAAAAGATGAAAACATGACTAGGATTAATGTGAATCTTTGTACTAATGGATGTTTACTTTATCATGTGTTGTGCTTGAACACACTTATGCTTTAAGTCCCGATAAAGCAAGTTTTTTTTTATGCCAAAAGAAGTTAGATTCTCACACCAATAGGTGAAAATCAACACAGATTCATAAAATAGGTAAATTTCTAGATTAGTATGCAGGCATGCTTTGACTTACTTAAACATTTCCCTAAAAATATAATCCTTGATCATTGAAGGTAAGTTTTGCGGCAAAAATATAAACATGTGAAAAGCAGTTACGATGCATTTGGTAAAAGTCCTAAGGCACAACGATATGATAGGTTGGTCTTGAAGTTTTATAAAATAGTATCAACTACATCACGTAGCGAGGAGGGTCATTTAGATGGCAGGATTTGATAGGTCGGTCTACAATATGTCATTTAGAACATATAAGTGGAGAATATGTATAGATAGCCACAATGTATGATGGTATGACAACTTCTAATTGTCCTCGTAGTGCTTCCATAACGGTCAATAGTGTTAAGATGCTGAGCTCTATCAAGGTGAAAAGTAAAGGGAGACCACCATCAAAGAGAAAACTATCTATGTTGGAAATAACAATAAAAAGATTCAAAACTCGAAAAAGTTAACAACATACAATTAATAGTGTGATTTGGTGTGTGTTGGTTAAACCATATGTATATCATAGTTTTCACATTTGTCTCTTAACATTTTTTCATCATCAATGCTTTATCATAAATCTATCCAATTATATGAATATGAGACTCAAACTCATCTCCCGCCTGATTTTAGTGCTCCATCGGCTGTACCATCAATGATGACGGTAATGTTTATTTTCTCAACAATATATTTTAGTGTTTCTATTTTAACATATACTTTTTATTTTGTATTTCTTATAGATGCAACCTCACATATCTCGACTGGTGGATAAGGCTATTCCCTAAAATACTATTAGCTAAGATGTAGTTATAGACACTCATGAGCATTTTTAAATATATATTTCCTATTTATTTTTTTGCCACTTGAAAATGAATTTAACGTGATGATCATATCTGATAACATTTAATGCAGCTTTGAGAGTTTGATATTGTTATCCTCATTGCTGGTTAAAGGAGAAGAGTTTGTATTTTGTGGTCATTTTGAGACTTTGTTGTTAGTTGAAAATTTTGGGACTTGGTGTATGTTAACTGAATTGTACATAGTTGTGATGGAAAGGGAGATGTTATATTTTGTGCAAGTTATAAATATTGTGAAGTTGGTGTACTGTGTTGAAAAATGTGTATTTTGTACAAGTTAAAAATACTAGTTTAACAGATCAATCATTCTGTTGTACATATATTTTTTTTGGCTTTCGCATGTAATGCTATTGAATGGTTGTAACCATGTTTAATGATATTGGTGTTAATGATTAGTCAAGCTCTTTTTGACATGTAGTTTTTGGCTATATTATTTTTTACAGGTCATAATTAATGATATTGAATGATTGTAAATATTGTGTATCAGGTTCAATGGTTCTAGGCATATTTCAAATATGTGTAATTGGTGTACTATGAGAAATAGTTGTTATGGCAGCCAAAGATGGGCGCAATAAAACTTTGATAAAACTTTTGGTTTACTGTGCAAGAGGCATTTATTCTATTAGATGCCTCTAATACCTCAAGAACTAGTGCATATCTTTTTAAATTATTTGATGAAATTGTGGAAGAAGTTGGAGAGCAAAATATTGTACAATTTATTACAGATAATGTTGCAAATTATAAGTTTGCAGGGAAAATACTAGAAGGAAAAAGAAAGAGTTTGTTTTGGATACCTTGTACAACACACTGTATTGATCTCATGCTTGAAGATATGATGAATATGCTAATGGTGGAGAGTTATAAAGACTAGGGATGACTCGATTTGCCACCCATTTCATTGCCATTGAGAGACTTTGCAAGTATAAAACTCAGCTTGAAAAAAATATTTCTATCAAATTCGTGGGTGAATTCAAGGCCAGCTAGTTCCAAAGAAGGGAAAGAAGTGGAAGGGATCGTCTTGGATGCTTCCTTTTGTAAAGAGATGGATTTTGTTTTCATACCAATTGAGCCACTTGTGAAAGTCCTCCGAAATATTGTTGATCGTGAAGAACTCTCAATAATGAATATTGATCTAATAATATTTACTCATAACTTCATATATGTAGGATCCTACTGATTATACAAATGCTATATTTGAGGATAATGGTCATCTTAACAAAAGTAGTGATCCAGGCTCTTATGTTGATCTTCTTTTGCGCATGATGGGACAAACGTATAATTTTGATTAATATATGAGCATTCATCTACACATGACTTGGTAGATGCAAGACTTAGCTTGGACGATGACAAGGATGATTGTGCCAACTTAATGCTATAAATTTTTATCTTTATATTTATGCTTTATATCTTTTGGATTTGAACAAAAGAACTGATATGGGTACATGATTTTATTACACGTTTGAAATCAAGGACTTTAGTTTAATATCTCTTTAAGGTTATTTTTTTCCAATTTGCTGGATTTATCATTTATATCATATTCTTATAAATTCACTTAGATTCAATGAATCAATACTTTTTAACTCATTTGTATATGATTTTAGATGTTTACAGTTTTTGGACTATAATTTGTAGTTTTTTTTTTTAATAAATACTAAATCATCTGATTCAAAATTCTCATGAATCATCTGATTCAATTTATTGAATCGCCCGATTCATTGAATCGGTCCCTCCCCGATTTTGAACCTGAATTTCATTTTTAGAGCCTTGCTTCTAGGTCTAACTCCCTGCCAATTGACCTCATCCAAGTGGGATTGTACATCTTTATAATTTCCTGTCACAGTTTCTACCATTCCATCCGGAATGGTAGCTAAGACTATCACGTTGAGATTTTCCTCAATCTCAATAAGTCATACTACTAACATATCAACAGTTTACAAAGTATGCACAATAATAAATATGATGTGAATGCATGAGTGACATGAACTTGCTTATAAAATAAGAAAACATCATCATCGTTAGAGCTTCATACTTTTATGACATGCTTGCTTTCATAAAACTTTTTCATTATTAGAACTTCATACTTTTATGATAAATTTGCTTTATAAAACATCTTCATTGTTTCTTGTTCTTATTCTAATAGAGGGTGGACGCCTCACGGTTCCCCATAAACTATGCTCCTTCTGTTACTGCACCACATCACAAATCCTTTGACTAGTTGTGAATATGTCATATAAAGAAGGAATAACTCAAGCAGATCGTAATGCATTCACCCTGAGTACGCTTTAGCTTTTGAGAAATCAAATCACCTTCACAAAAAACTCTTATTATACACTTCAGAGTGGACATGTGAGTTCCACTAGAATAACCTCTCATCCTAACATTGGCTTTGTGCCAAAAATAATTTACATGCTTGACTCATACTTAACAACAGATATTCATGTTTCATAACAAAGGGCAATATAACATGACATGAACGATTGAGATATTAATAGAATCTTAGAATAATAACATTGATCACTAACATGGAATTTAGGGTTATAAAAATTACTACTGAATCAGTAAAACCAACTGAATAGGACCAAACCGATGCGTTTGGTCGGGTTCTGATTCCTGTTCTTAATAGTCAAAACTAGTCGGAAATTGGTCCAGCTTTGATATTTAGAAAACTGGTTCAAACTGAATTGAATGGATATATATTTTTTAATTTTTTATATTATATATAATTTTTTATATTATATTATATGTTAATTACTAATTTATATAACATGAAGTTTTAATCTTATTATTTGTCTATTAATCTTATAACACACAATTAATATAGTGTTATAACATAAATTAATCTTATAATTTTTAATATAACATTTGAATTATGATATAATGTATAAATTTTAATTTTATAACTTTTTAGCCAAAAATTATAAATGAGGGATATGGGTCAATCACTTGCTAAAGTTTTGTTGGAGTATGATTTTGTTTATTCGTAAAACTAGAAAAATCAGACTGAAATAGAAAAAATCGAAAGTTCTGGTTTCGGTAGTTAATCTGTCTGGTATTAGTTCTTAAATTTTTAAAACGGTATATACTGGTTTAGTTATAAAAAAAATGTCCAAAACCGGATCAAACCAGATCGGTTACACCTCTAATGGCATTTATCAGTAAACATACTAACATAAACCATCAATAAGTTAAAAGCTAACTTAAAAATTGCTTTTAGCACAAAAAGATTTTCACAGTTAGAAATAAACACACTAAGGTTAGGGACTATTTAATACACCATAAAAACTCTTCAAAACTTGTAAACTTCCAAAAAAAAAAAAAAAAATTTTGCAAACAACACCTTAAAGTTTCTCCAAAAATTGCATTTGACCCCAGCCCTAAACATACCATAATTGCATTTCGACCACAAATTTCTCAAAACTCTATAAACCTCACATATTTTATGTTCTAAATCCATTTCTAACTTACAAATGTTATTTTCATATATCATACCCAAAAATTTGTGCCAACACCGAAGAGTGTAAACATCTTTCCATTTGAAATTTAATCCTAAACCTACAACCATTTAACCAAATTTATCCTCAGATCATTTTCTAAAATAGAGATCAATAGCCTGTTCATTCACATGTTTCAAGTCATAAAGGACCAATTTTTTCAAAAGAAATGATAACTTGAACAACCATGGAAATCCAACATCAAATCGTGACCTCATTTAGTGATTCTTGTTCTTATTGAGTAGTCAATGCTTGAATCATCAGAGTTTCTAAAAGTTCTAACCTAAACATGATCACAATCACTTCTTGAAGCTACAAACTTCTAATAAAGAATCAAATCCAAATACATTTTGAAAGAAACAATATACACAACTTCAGGCTAAACCGAAAGGTGCTTGGATACTCTTGATCATATAGCATGCTTATGCTTTAATTCCAACTGTTTCTTTTTTAGATCTAACCCATGAACACATTTATAAGCCTAATCCAAACCCCTAAGCATTATCTCAAAATCCAACCCTTACAAAAATTTAACTCAAAATCGACCATGCTCAACTTTAAGACACTAACCAAGTAACTCTATATGGCATTCAGGCTCCAATACTATGAATTTCAAACAAAAAATCATACAACCAAGTAGTATGCTCCATTTACAAGTTCAAACAAAAAATGTAGTCTCCCTTCAATTCATAAAAAAGTCTCCCTTCAAGTCATAATAAATCCAACTTTTTCGAACTTTAACTCAACTATTCATCACTTAACAAAAAGCATGCTAACATAAGATTTTGTCTCACACAACTTAACAAAATCAACAATTTTCTTCATGAAAAACCTTCCAATAATTCACTAACTTATTCATCTAACACCTATAAAAATATAAGGAGGAAAACTTGTTTACCAAAAGATGAGGCTCTCAGCTCGGGGTTGAGAACTCTCCACTTCACCACACAGTTGCACACTCCTGGTTTGTGACTCAAAGATGGGTTGCTCTATTTTCCTCGTGTGAACAAGGGCTAAAGTATGTGTGTGTGAGTGAGGAAAAACCAAGGAAATGGAAGTAGGGTGTAGAGGTGGGAAGGCTAGGGGAGGGAAGCTTTTCTTTTCCTTCCCCTCGTTGCATACCAAAGGCTTTGTTTGGTCTTTGAGTGTGTGGCTGGTCTGGTCGTGCAACAGGGGTATGGGCATGTAAGAGAGGTATGGATTTACCTTCACTTTCACGCAGCCTACTTACACATTTGTGCTTGACATGTATAAATGAATTTCAAAGGGAGGGTGATGATTGAACCATGTGTAAAGTGAGGTTCTCTAGTGTTTTCTAGCTAAACTTGGGCGTCCTACATGCCACAGTGACAATTGGTTGATGACGTGGCATACTAGATGACACGTGGTGCTTCCTATTGGCCTACTTGGTATCCGAAAATCATAAAAAATGTTATTGCACCATAAAATTCCAAAAATCCTAAGGAACCAATGTTGTAATTCTTTTTGTCTAATTATGATCCTAAGTATCTCAAAAAAATTGAAGTATTTAAACGTTTTCTCTACGGATTATAAATCGACTTTGCGTTCAAGTCAATATCCTAACTAGTTTTAATCCATAGACTTTTTCTAAGTTCTCATGGCATAGCCAATTATCCAAAATTAAATGAATTCTTTGGTCTAATTTCTTTCGGTACGTTACGAGAGAGAATTATCAAGTAATGGATCATTCAATGCGGACGAAAGAGTTGCGAAATGACAATCCTATTACTATCAAAGGAGATATCCGTCGCCAGCCACTCAAAATGAAGATATGGGGGGGGTAGGTTTGGTGTCGAAGGAGTGTGGAGGGGGAAGGTCCGGGTCGAAGCTGTTTTATGAAATCTTTGGAATTTTTTTGAACTGAAGCAAGACTCATTTGACTTATTTTGGAGGGTAATGAAACACAAATATGATGCCACGATGAAACCAATTATGTAAGTGTTGTGGGGCACGTAAATATAGGTAAAAATTATTTAAGTTTTACGGACAAAAGTCACATCTAAAATATACAGAACATTTCAAACAACAGTTAGAGAAATAAAAGTGGAAATGTATTTTCTCGAAGCAATTTGTAATGTTGGAAAAATAGGGTATTTAAAAGTGGAACTTCTCAAAATTTTAAGTACTCAATATCCACTCGTTCTGTAGCTTAATCTTCTGCCCCAAACACTTACGTTTATAGCTTACTTCTCTATCTTTCGTATTTCTTCTTTCTCTAGTCTTCCTTTCATTTACTTAAGCTTTTTACTTAAGCTTTTCCTCTGCCATGACTCAAAACGATGTTATCCTGTTAGTTAATATATCTTGTTTGATATAGCCAATGCCCAACTTATCAATTATATGCATGCATGCATGCATGTATACACACACATCCAGTGCTCAACATAACTGAAGTTGGTGTTCAGCAGTTATACAAACCTTGAATATAAACATGGGATATAAAGGTTCTCCAAAACGTCAGCTTGGAAATCATTAGAAAGGAGAGGACCTTACACTGAACCACAAAAGTACTTACAATGGAACTCCATATCACCTCACCTCATATCATTTTTGCTGCATTTGCTTTCTTAAATTTCCAAGAGGGCCGTTACTCTTTTCCTTCACTTTCTGTTTCTTACACTTACAACTATTGGTGTTTAAATTTGTACCACAGTTCAGACACAAACCTTTGCACCTTGGATCACATACTGCATCAATGGTAATCTCCACATGCACCATGTCTCTTATGTGCTTTGAAATGTCAATTTCTTTTTCTTCAAGAGGAAAATATAGCCGGTCATCCAAATCAATTGATGCTTCATCATCTTCCTCTTCTTCCTCACTACTCCCAGAAGTTCCGACTTTCTTGTCTCCAAAGAGCACTCCCATGCTGATAATCTCAGGCTCTTCAATGCGTTCTTCAGTTAGTAAAAGTGAGAAGTTGGAGTATACACTCTGGGCAGCAGGTTCACCACACCTTCAACATGAAGTTAACAATGAATCAGTCATATGAAGAAGAGAGAATTAAATGGCATCATCATAGATTGGGTGGAATGGGATACAAAGCCAAGGAAAGCTAATGCATACAGATTTCATTCTCCGGGTATCTACAAGTGCATTTTAAACCCGGATGAAAACAAATCAGTCTATTGTTTCCCACAACTGCCTTAGCCAATCCTCAACTACCTTAGCCATCCAAGCCACCACATCTCCACTAAGGTAAAGGACCTTAATGAATTTCCTACACTTTTTGATAATGCAATAGAGATTACCCCCCTTCCTGCTAAACACAAACTGTTTAGCTTCAACCCAAAAACTGCACTCCATCAACTCCAGCCTCACTTCGCAAAAACCAAGGAAAAAGACTAATACTGAAGAAAAAGAAGAAAGAACATGGAAAGGAAAAACAAGATCAACGATTATTCCCGGCGAGAAGCGCTGGAAATAGGAAAAGAAGAAGAAAAGTCATAAGCATATAACCCATATATCAACACCCTCAAAGTTGATCAGTCTTTTCATTTTCTTTCACTTTGTTTTACTTTCTTTCCATCCAAACACCTAAATTTTCGGGTATGTTACACCTAGATAGGATAAAACCATGAGGCTTAGAGAGTGAAAAGATGAATTTTCAGAAAGTGATTATTAAAAGCATATAGAGCTTAATAACAATAACATTTGATGAGAGTGCATTATAGAGAACACGAATTCAAAAGATCTCAAAGTTGATTTGCACACATGCAGAAAAGCACCACAGAGGTAAGCAATTGAATGCAATTAATAAATTAGAATACCTATTGCAACCAAGCGTGAGGACTGTTCTGATGATCCCATCAAGCCTCAACTTTTGCTTCTTCCTTATTACGTCGATTGAAATCTGAACAGGTGTTCCAAACGGATAATCCTTAACAGCTCTTGTGACCCGTAAACCCATCACTGAAGCACTAGACTTGGAGATCTCAGTTGAGTTCTCTCCTAGCCCAAGCCTCTCTAAGGTTGTGCAGTACTCTACATGTGAAACTGAAGGGTTGCGCTTGTAAATAACTGCCCCTTCCCATGTTGACCCAGTGTCTTCAATTTCTTCTTGTCCTTGATCTCTCCAATCAAAAGATAGATTGGTTCTTTCAGTGGATTGATTATTAATTTTTATGCAATCTCTTGCAGTGGACAATGAAGTACCATGGGGTTTGCTTCTGAAAACTGTAGATTTATCTTCAGTGATGCCCCAAAAAACTTTGTGATGAACAAGGGGAAAGCATGGATATATAGAAGGCCTTCCCCTGGATTTCAAAGAATAAATATTTGCTTTGTTAGAAGAGGAGGGAACTATGGTAGATGGGGAGCATATAAGTGACATTTAGTTTATGATATCTTACTACAGAAAATACAATGAGGTAAAAGAATTCTGTAAGGCTTTCAAATAACTATGCAAAGGAATTTTGCATAGTGTCAAGCTCTGTCTATGAGAGTAACTGGGGAGCAATAGCAACGTGGCTCTGTTGTTTTATCCCATAACTCAGGAAAGTCAAAAAAAAGAATAGGAGCAATCAAATTCTGCAAGACAAACAGAAGTAGTTAATAAAACCAAGTTTCAAATTCAACCAGAAACTACAAGCAGAAAATGACTATTCAAGTAAGAACATTAACTAGTTAAGGTCAATACAATAAACTTATTAAGTGTATAAATGAAAGAAACAAAACATTTAAAATGGTGAGTAATTTTTTTATAAGCGTGAAAGATCCGTCCCATTTTTCTACAAAATGGCAAGCTTCCAACCCAAATTCCTTGTGAGTGTTATACAATCAATAAATTTTATCTTTTTACATAGTTGCGGAAGTTGATGGTAGAAAACTAACATGGAACCAAACCAGATTGACGGCATACATATACATATGTATAAGATGAGTTTCAGCATAATAGCACCCAAATTTAAGGTAAATAGTAATTTGAATTTAGAAAAACAAAACAAACAAAAAACACAAGTTGATAACTCAACGGTTGACACCAAGTGGAAGAGGAGTTGTTACGGGTGTAACCAGTCCAGTTCAGTCCCATTTTGGTCCTTTTTTAGAACCGAACCGGTATACATCGGTTTTGCATTTTCAAGAACCGACACCGCACTAATTATCCTTCTAAACTAGTACTTCCAGTTTTACTTGTTCTGGTCTGGTTTTCTGGTTTTAATCAAGTGCCAATGCGTCGTAAAAAAAATCTGTTGTAAAAATACTGCTATATAAAAAAATAAAAAATAAATAAATAAACCTGCTATAAAAATGGTTCAACAGAGCATTGAATATGCAAGAGCTGATCTGAACAGAGCATTAAAATGCTAATCAAATCAGTGCAATGAATATGCAATAGCTAGCATCAATAGAGAAATGCTAATCAAATCGGTGTAATGAATAACACTAGCATTGGCCCCGTGTACTAACCAACATCAATAACATTGACCCCGTGTACTAACCAACACATGACAGCAGAATAAACATAGAAAAACAGAGAAATCAGTGTACTGATATTAGGGTGAATAATATCTATGAAATCGGTTTAATGAAAGGGGAGATGTCGAAACCCTAAATGATGAAATCAGTGTAATATCTATGAAATCAGTGTAATGAAACAAAATAAACATAGAAAAAGCCGTACAAAATATTATACCGAGAGGCCACGAAAGGGGAGACGGCGAGGGGCTGTTCACTGTTGACGGCCGCACAGCGTGGCTGCGTGAGAGAGAGCTCAGACGAACTGCGTGAGAGACGGGCTCCGTGCATGAGTCCGTGAGAGAGGGGAGGGCTGCGGCTGCGTGAGAGTGGGTAAGGGGCTGACCGCTGAAGCCTGAGAGGCTGAGAGTGAAATGGCCAAATCGGATGAAACGGCGTTGTTTATCGTTTCAATTTGTTTTCAAGGCCAAAATCTAAAATTTTAAAAATTTTAAAAACTTTCTATCTCATTATTATAATTTTTTAAAATTTTTATATAAAATAAAATAAATAATTTAACTTTTTCAAATCTCAAAACAAATATAATATTAAAAAATATATTTTAATAATATTTTATTTAACTTTTTAACTTTAATCTTATCTCATCTCATATCATCTCTGAAAACAAACGAAGCTACTTAGTGCTGGGTGTAATGAAATCGGATGTTTTGATAAATATTATAGTATATTATATATATATATTATATATAATATATTCTTTTTTTTGTCCTAATTATACTATAATAGTATAATATATAATAATAGTATAGAAATATGTAGGGGTGTTCATCCGGTTCCGACCCGGGAACCTGGGCATATCCGAACCAGAACTCAGGTTTTAAACCCGGGCTGGAACCCGGACCGGGTTGGCCCGGATCAGACCCGGGCTAGAACCGGGTGGATCTGGGTTTTTGAAACTCGAAAATTTGGGTTCTGGGTTGTACCCTTTTTTTTTCTTTTCTTCTTTTTTTTTTTTCTTTTTTTTTTTTTTTTTTTTTT
>QEOT01124080.1:59362-75085 GCA_003123785.1 Pterocarya stenoptera
TTTTTTTTTTTTTTTTTTTTAAGTCCATATAGAGGGTTTAGCATAATTTTTTCTTTTTATAAAAGCCTATAATTAAAATGTTGATAAGCATAACTCTTCTATATTTATTAAAAAAATACTAAAAAAGTGTTGAAAATCATAATTTTTTATAAGAGCATATATTTTATGAAAAAAAATTCCTGAGTCATCATTAAAAAACATAATACTAACATTTTTCAGAATAATAAAAATATATAAAAATGAAAAACTAAAATGCATGCAATCCATTACATATTGCACTATTTTATTATTTACATATTACATTACATTGCAAAATACAAAACTACAATATATGAATTACAAAATAATACCGGCAAGTAGCAACTTCAAGTGATTTGACTGAGAGATCCTGCACATTCTTCACATAAGTCAATTACAAAATCACAAAATTAGTATAAACAAGATATCAGCTGCTGCTAGCCTAAATTTTAATCTTCCCCCAAAAAATATACAAAATACACACTAGTGGAATAGAATCAATAGCGCTGACACAAGGGCTGAGGACAGAGCTCTAATATTGAAGGAAGAGGGTTCTGTGGCTTGTGGTTGTTATGAGAAATACATTGGTTTACCCTCTATGGTTGGAAGGTCCAGGAATAGTTCTTTTAAAGGGATAAAAGATAGGATTTGGCAGAAAATTAGTTGTTGGAAGAACAAGTACCTGTCACCTGCTGGGAGAGAAGTTTTAATCAAAGCTGTATTGCAAGCAGTTCCAACCTACACGATGAGTGTTTTTAAATTGCCTAAGAACCTGTGTAAAGAGATCAACAGCATGTTATCTAGGGTGAGGGGAGTGTTCATGAAGGAGGAAGCTGAGTTGATTTGCAGCATCATTTTGAGTAAATTTGGCTCAGAGGACAAAATGATATGATGGCCTTCTAATAAGGGACAGTACACAGTGAGGAGTGCTTACTTTGTTGAGCAAGGCAGGAAAAAATCCATTATAGGTGAAAGCTCCAAAGAAGGTGAGAAGGACAAGAAGTGGAAGAGTATATGGAGACTAAAGATACCAGGAGGAACCAAAGCTTTCCTTTGGAAATTAGGGAATGACATTCTAGCTACTAAGAAGAATCTATGGAAAAGAAAATTGGTGGAAGTAGCAACCTGTCCAGTATGTGGTCAAGAAGAGGAGACATCTATGCATGTAGTATGGCAATGTCCAGTAGCAAGAGATGTATGGGCAGTATCTTTTAGAACAGCTCAGAAATGGTCCAGTGCAGAAGACAATTTTCTATTATTATGGGATAAATTCATAAACAGATTGTCAGTTGAGGAACTAGAACTTGTTGCAGTTTTAATGCGTATGTTATGGCTAAGAAGAAATTCCTTTATTTTTGAAGATAAATTTAAGGATCCTGAGAGCTTGGTTAGAACAACTAAGGCTATTCTGGAAGACTTTCGTGATGCTCAAGGAAATGAAAGGGGTGGAGAGTCTACAGTACCTAAAGAGGAAAGAAGGGATGATAGAGCTAAACTTGGCTGGAAAAAACCTGTCCAAGGATTCATTAAGGCAAACTGGGATGCTGCCTTCAGTAAACATAGCTTGGGAATAGGCATTGCCTTGAGAGATGACAAAGGAGGCATTGTGGCTTGTGCTAGCTACAATAAGAATCCAGTCCAAGATCCTATGGAGGCTGAAACTGTGGCTCTATGGCATGCAGTAGAGCTGTACAATTCACTCGGGTTCAATAGAGTGATCTTAGAAGGAGACGCTAAATTGGTGGTGAAAGCAGTCTTGAGAGAAGAGGAGGATCTGTCATTTGTTGGTCATGTCATAGAGGATATCAAGACTGTTTTGAAGATGAGAGGAGCATGGAGGGTGCAGCATGTCCGAAGAGATGGTAACGAGGTGGCTCATCTGCTAGCAAAGAATTCTTTCAAGTGTGATTATGAGAAGATATGGATAGAGGAATACCTAGACTTTATAGCTTTACAAGTTTTTAAAGATACAAATTGTACTGATACAATTTCTGATTAATTGAAATATACGAGTTTGTTTAAAAAAAAAAAAGCGCTGACACTGGTCGATGCTAACCAAGGGGCAACAAGGCACTGCCACCATATAAAAGAATAGTATATGCATTGTCCGAGTCAAACTGCATGTTACTAACTTACTAAGCAATGCATCAATATAACAAAGACTATCAAATATGGTAATTAAATAAGAAAACCACTCAGCTAAACGGAGCTGTAATTTGTATGCTAGTATTAACATTGACCCATTACATGACTTTATTTTTTTGTGAAGAAACATTTGGCACATTATATGTGAAATCTAAACAAAAAAAACTCTGGTCATTTTTATGTATACTACATATGAATGTACTTGGTTTTCTCCAAAGTAGGGAAATACCAGAGCAACCAGCCACAAAGATTAGCAATGTTTAGTTTCTTTTTTTGTGTGTGGCGGGAGCTGATAATCTGTGTCACAAACTAAGAAACTTAATTTCTTAAATTTCATTTTACCCACAGCAGGGAGTCAATAATTGCATGTTGTGGACCAAGTGCTCACCTAATCAAACAAGCACTCCCTTAATGATATGAATAGTGGAGGGGTAGGCATACGTAATCAAAATGGCACAACATTACCCTGCAAGATTTCCAGACCAGAGAGAGAGAGAGAGACAAAATAAAAACAAAAGTTACTAGAAGCAGTTACATAGCCAGACAATGTGGTTTTAGTTGGAGACGCGGCTCACCCAACCACTCCTCATGGCCTGTGAAGCACAAACATGTCAATATTGGATGCAGCAGTTTTGGCAAAATGCCTCGCGAAGTGGGGAGCAGAAAATTTACAGTCAGCTCTAAGAGAATACCAGCCAATATATGGCTCTTTCTCCCCTCCTTCCTCAAGATGCATCTTTCTGGCCGAAAAGAATAAATAATTTTGTATGTATATCAAAGCCCATTAGATACATGTCTTTTTGAATCTTCCCCAAAATTTTAATTTGACCAACTCTTGTTACCCTAAAACATAGAATAGTGATTTGGTTGGAGCTAGAGAGTACAGACCACAAGGAGCTTCTACTGGCATGGAACATGCCGACAGATCATAACAAAACAATACATTTTTATACAAATCAACAATAAGAAAGCACAAAACAATAAAATAGATACACATGGCAGATATCATTTTGGGGATAACAAAGAGCAGATCTCTGATCATTCATTTATATGGCTTTTAACAACAAATCATGAGAATTAAAAGAACCAAAACGTAAACCCTCAAAAACTTTAAAAAAAAAAAACCCCATGTTTAACCAAAAAAAGCAAATCTAAAAAAATAACTGCATATACTCTATACCCACATAAGATTTGTTCAAAGGCATTGCTCATAGATTGAGAGAGAGAGACAGTGACCGAAGTGAGAGAGAGAAGAGAGACTTATCAAAGTGAGAGAGAGAGAAGAGATACTTACCGAAATGAGAGAGAAGAGAGACTTATCGATCGAAAGTCCGGCCAGCAGCGACGGCGAGAGAGAGAGAGAGACGGCGGCTAGGGTTTCATGGCTCGAGGGGGGAGAGAGAGACAGAGGAGAGCAGATACGATTCAACAAAATATTATCGGAGCGGGGGGGGGGGGGGGGGNGGGTTAAAATTCGGTACCCGGGTGTAATACCGTAACCGGCCTAGGTTGGACCAGTTAGGAGTGATGCAGGTTTCGGCCCGGATTGTCCGGGCCGGAACCCGGATAACTGGGTTCCGGACCGGGCCGGATAAAAATCCAGCTCGGATAAACACCCCTAGAAATATGTTGAGAATTTATTTGGCCATAAAATATAATCAATGTATATTATATTAATAACTTATGATCAAACAAATGTTCATATTTAAAATTATAATTTTTTGTTATAAATTATAATATAAAATTATTTCAATATAATATTAAAAATTATTTAAAATACATATACATATACAAACCGGGTCTAGTGCCGAAAAATCTAAAATCGGACCAAATCAATTTTGACAGATTTTAAGACGGAATCAATCTTGAAATCGGTTCGATTTGGTTCAAACTTCAAGCGATTCATTTATAAGAGCATATATTCAAACTTCAAGCGATTCATTTATTTAAAAAAATGTGGAGTATAAAATGTAGAGGAGGTTGTGTAGCAAAACTAAGAAAATAGTTAAAAAATTTACGAGGAAATTAGTACCCACAAATTGCGCATGCAACTATTAGTATTAATTAATAACATCATGTACGTCGTTAAGATGCAATAATTGTGTTGAAACTATATATAAGATCAATTCCCCAAATGGGACCTACATATAATCAATACATGATCAATATAGTCAATGAGTCATCGCATACGTAAGTTTCTTTTCAAGTAAACTAGCTTTTATTATGTCAGTGGTGTGAAATGTTCCTTCTTCACGTCAACTTGCAAGTAGGACTCTAAAATAATAAAACAACAAAGAAAAATGGAAAGAATTCACGCAAAGAACGCATGCACTTAACTCACCATTAATAGCGATCCATTAATTATTATCCCCATTAAATTACCAAGCACAAAAGGAGATATTTATTATAATTTTTATTTGATTTGCACTCTAAATTGTAAAGATTGAATAAAAGATCTTAGTCCAAATGATGAGATGAGTATGTATATTTTTGGGAGGAGAAAAAGAAATTGTTTTGAAAAGGCTTAGGGGGAGGGAAGTAGATAAGAATCTCCTCAATCTTGTTATTTTCTTTTTATTTCCTTTCTTAACACTACTCCTTTTAATATATCTTTATTTCTTTTTTGTCAGAAGAAATGCGTGATTTCAATTTTTATTTGTATTGATAAATTTGGACATTTTTCTCATCCACCCCAAACGTGGGTTGGGTGAGAAAAGTCTCAATGTCCATTGAAGTCTTTGACAGAGTTAGTTGAAGTCTTTGACGGAGTCAGTGCAGAAGTATTCTCTTGTCGACAAGTGATCATAACTAGAAAGTAAAGATTAGGGTGAGTTTGGATATTGAAGTGAGTTGAGTTGAGTTGAGTTGAGTTGAGATGATAAAATATTGTTAGAATATTATTTTTTAATATTAAAGTTGTTTTGGGATTTGAAAAAGTTGAATTATTTATTATATTTTGTATTGGGATTTGAAAAATGTGTAATGATGAGTTGAGATGAGTTGAGATGAGTTGGGATGAGTAGTGGTTCCAAACGTAGCCTAAACAATACGTCGAGCAATAATTTTTCCAATCGAGCTCTGTTTCTTGCCCAATCTTTTCAACTAATAAAATCTTATTATTAGCTGTATGAATAAATTAAATATTAGTACAACTTAAATCAATTTAATTGGAGTTAAATTTGAAAACTAATATAGATCCATATAAAAAACAAATTAAAAATCCCGTATTTATAGGAAAAGAATAAAATTTTTAAAGAGGAAAAGGCTGAAAGTAGTTCAAAGTAAAAGTGAAAGGACGTATTACTCGCTACACGTACGTGTTCTAGACCTTTCGTTCGTTTCTTTCTCATCTTTTTTTTTTTTTTTCCAGTTTCTATTTAATTGTATGGAGAAATTTGGGTCTACAAACGTCGGGTTGGGTGAGAAAAGTCTCCACGTCCATCGAATTAGTAATTGATCATCATGGGGTCAATGTGGAAGTCTTTTCTACTTTAAATTCAGTGTGTTTAAACGATAAGAGTAATTTTCCAATTGGTCCTGAATATTAGTCAATGAGTCGTCGCATGCATGCCGGAAAAGTCTTGAAGGTCGATTTCTAGGAAATTAATAAATGTGTTGACTTTCAAGAGGAAATTTTTGTGCAGGATGCAGATTCATTCTATGGAAATTTCTAGCTTGAGTATCTTTTCTTATACAAAGATAACAATAAATAATTATTTATTAAATTTAGACAGCTCTAATTAGTCAATTTTTTTTTTTAAATTATGAAGTAGATAAAATATACGGAACGAAAATGATATATACAGGGCCGGCTCAAGGGTAAGGCAATTAAGGCTATCGCCTAAGGCCCCCAACCTTCAGTAGGCCCCCAAAAGAAAAATATTATGACCCTAAAAAATAAATCATAGAAAAAATATTGGTTAGGACAAAAGATGGAATTTTTTTTGCCTAAAATAAAATCAATCTTAAATGGTAAAATTTGGTAAAAAAAAAAAAAAATTAGTAAATATAGAAGTTTTGATATCGACGACCTTATTTGTTTTCATAATTAAGTATTAAAAGAAATATATATATGGATAAGGAATAATATTCTATTTATAGAAAAATTAGATTCTATTTCAAATTGTTATAGTACTAATATATATTATTATTCATAATAATATTAATATTTATTTTGCATTTTAGAAAATTTTATTATTTAATATTTAAATTTTATTATCATTTTTAAATTAAATCGTCGTGATCGCCTTAGGCCACAAAATATATTGAGCCGCCCCTGGATATATAGACAACTCAAATTTTGTAAATGAATGATATTTTGTAAAATAATTTATAAAAATAACATTTTCTCAAGAATACTCTTAATTTAAAATATGATTGTACGTGTAGCATTACTCAAATTTGCTACCGTTGGTCGAAAATAATTCACCGTGAAAATTCGTTACCACGAAAGAGGGATATCATCGAAAAAGTAATTTGCTCTTGTGCTTCATTTTTTCCCGTATCTTTGTATTTTTACTGAAAATATCCTACTACGTACCTACGGATTCAGACAAATGTATTTTCATGAAAGCACTACTCAATTAGGAAGATGGAATTCCACTTGATCTTCTAGAGCCAAGTTCAGTAAAAGTTTCAGACATAAAAATATATTTTGTCCTCTTTCATTTTAAATGTATTTCATTGAAATTAGTACTCACAAAGTACTTTAAAATAGAAAATAGTTTTTTTTTTTTAAAGTAAAATAGAAAATAGTTTATAAAAACTTTACAATGAAATTAGTACCCACAAATTGCTCGCGCATGCAACTATTAGTATTAATTAATCACATCATGTACTCGTCGTTAAGATGCAATAATACACTTTAAATTCAGTAGTAGTGTGTTGAAACTATATATAAGATCAATTCTCCCAAATGGGACCTATATATATAATTAATACATGAATATAGTTAATGAGTCGTCGCATGCATGTAGGACAAGTCTTGAGGGTCGATTTCAAGGTATAAATGTATTAGCTTTCAAAAGGAAATTTCAATGCAAGATGAATATTTATTCCTTGGAAATTTCCAAGATGATACATTCAATTATTTCACAGGTCAGCCTAGCTTGAGAGTATCTTTTCTTCTATATAAAAGTCTAGCCTAGTACTAATCGGTCATTACTTACTCATAAAAATGACAACAACCTCCCTTTCCATTTCCATACTGACAGTAGCATGGGCTACTTGGATCTTATTATGTGGAAAGTGTTTGGATAATACACTTCATCAGCTTATTGTTGCTGCAACTGGATCATCTGCCCTTCAACTTAAACAAGCCAAGGCTTTGCAGGAGACTGGATGGTGGCCATCCATTACTGCCCAAGCCCGTGGTAATGATTCAAGTGCTTGCAACTGGGATGGTATTACTTGTACTGCTGGTGGAAGCGTCACAACCATCGATAGATATAATCAAGGTTTGAGAGGTCAGTTGATCAAACTCAACTTCTCTTTCTTCCCAAATTTAGTCAGTCTTAATTTTAATTCGAACATGCTCGTCGGTCCAATCCCTACCACTTTGGGTAATTTAACTAATTTGAAATCTTTGTTCCTTAGTCAGAATAAAATCAATGGATCCATTCCCTCTGAAATAGGGATGCTGAAAAATCTGACCATTTTACACATTTATTCAAACATGCTCGTCGGTCCAATCCCTACCACACTGGGTCATTTAACTAATTTGAAAGATTTGAGCCTTGGTCAGAATAAAATCAATGGATCCATTCCCTCCGAAATAGGGATGTTGAAAAATCTTATCAATTTAAACCTCTCTTCGAACATGCTCATCGGTCCACTCCCTTCCACTATGGGCAATTTAACTAATTTGGAATATTTGCTCCTTCATTCGAACATGCTCGTCGGTCCAATCCCTTCCACTCTGGGCCATTTAACTAATTTGAAATATTTACGCCTTGATCATAATAAAATCAATGGATCCATTTCCTTCGAAATAGATATGCTAAAAAACCTAATCGATTTAGACCTTAGTCATAACTTTATTAGTGGAGATATACCCATTGCACTTCCGAGTGTTAACTTATATTACTCGAGTTTGGATCTTAGCTACAATAATCTTACGGGCCATATCCCCCCTTCTCTCATTTATATAAATAAACTTGATTTGTCATACAATTCTTTGAAAGGTCAAATTCCATACGAGTATGTTCTGCATCATACCTCCAACACATTAACTGGCAACAGGGATTTATGCGGTCAGTTCAAAATGATTTTCCCTCCATGTCCCAAGAGTAAAAAATCAATCGTAACCAAAATAGAAATTTTTGCTCCCATCACCACTTTCCTCGGATTCCTAGTTATTGGGGGTATTCTCTTGTCTCGTTGTGTGTTCAAGAAAAAGCAATTTGAGTTAAGAGAATCTAAGAATGGAAACTTATTCTCGATATGGAATTATGACGGACATATTGCATATAAAGACATCATTGAAGCAACTGAGGATTTTGACATTAGATATTGCATTGGAACTGGTGGTTATGGTAGCGTTTACAAAGCAGAATTACCAAGCGGAAATGTGGTTGCCATAAAGAAACTTCATCAGAGAGAGGCTGAGAATCCAGTTTTCTGTAGGAGTTTTATAAATGAAGTGAGGGTATTAACAGAGATTCGACATCGAAATATTGTGAAGTTGCATGGATTCTGTGTACATAAAGGATGCAGATTTTTAATTTATGAGTACATGGAAAGGGGAAGCCTATTTTGTGTCCTAAGAAATGTTGATGAAGCTATGGAACTGGATTGGAGCAAGAGGGTAAACATCATCAAAGGCACAGCACACGCCTTATCTTACATGCATCATGAATGCATCCCAGCAATTGTTCATAGAGATATATCATCCAACAACATTTTGCTGAACTCCGAATTCCAAGGTTTTATATCTGATTTTGGAACTGCTAAACTCCTTGATCCTGACTCTTCCAATCAAACATTGGTTGCTGGCACTTATGGTTATATTGCTCCAGGTAAATTGTTAATTGGTTATTTCTACTCCAAAAATGTCATTTAAATTATTTAATTAAGAATATTGAATATAATTATTCCATTCGACGGTATCTAAACATTTTTCAAGATTATTTTTCTTTACTTTTTTTTTTTTTTTTGTGAGATTTACAATTTATGAATTGTTATCACCAATTAAGCTAAGAGGATATTGAGTTGATTAAACTAAAAATACATAATAAAATCTAAAATCCCAATAATCTTAATTATAAATTTAACTAGATATATTTGTTCTTCATTTAATTATATGTTTAGCATAATCGCATATATTATTTAATAATAATACATTTGGAGAGTGGGTAATTAGTCTATATAGAAATAGTTTGCAATTAGCAATAATATAATAATTTAGTAGCTTCATATAATCAAAGTTTCATGATTTAGAGTTCATATAATAGAAGTCCTAGATCTGAATAATGTGTGAGCTAAATAATCTAAGATATCAATTAGAATATAATAAATAATTTCTAAATATTTTATTTTAAGATATTTCAAATAAGTTTAAAATGTTTTTTTAAAATTTATAAAATCTTTTAGATTCAAATTATATCCACTACTGGAAAAAATTAAAAAATAAATAGTTGAAGCTAGAACCCATTTTTGTGAACTTTGTTTATTTTTCAAAATATTATATAATAAAGTTGTCACGTCTTTATATTCTCTCTTTAAAAGACTTGTATTTTAAAAACTAAATATTATTACCGATAACTTGATCAAATATTATTCTTCATTCAAAAATTTTTCTTTTAAATTATAATTATCAAATTAATTAGATGTATTACTGTTCATTGATCGTATTTAGTGGTTCTCATCGTTTTTTTCTTTATTTATAGAGTTTGCCTACACAATGACAGTTACTGAAAAATGCGATGTATATAGCTTTGGAGTGGTGGTACTAGAAGTATTAATGGGAAGGCATCCGGGAGAACTCTTGTCCTCGTTATCATCATCATCTCAAAATATGATGCTTAATGAAATATTAGATCGATGACTGCCACCTCCAGATCGTCTAATTGGACAGGATATTTTGCTTGTTGCTACAATAGCATTTGCATGCCTTCACACTCAGCCAAAGTCTCGGCCTACAATGAAATGTGTGTCACAAGAATTTCTCTCTCACAGGAAGCCGAATTTCATACCCTTGACTACAGTTTCACTTTTGCAACTGAAGAAACAAGCAGCATATATGGAAGGATCAAGATTTGCTTATTGTTAGGGTGTTTTGTGTGTTGTTAAGGTGTTGTTTACATTTCTTGGTCTTTTTTCAAGAAAAATATTATTTGTAAGCATACTAAATCACCCCATAAACCTGAAGTACTCATTGTTCAAGATAGGAAGCAGCTGGAACAGAACGAGGCTGGTGTGTTTGTATGAGTTAAGTGTGCAAATAGAAAGTAGAAGTGAAGTAAGTAAAGTTTGATAGAGAAGTTTAGCAGATTTTACTGGTTTAGAAAAAGAATTACCTTTTAACTTCAAAAAAATGGAACAAGTTTGAGTTTTACAAGGAAAAAACTATATATGCACACGTAGATACTCATATTTTAGAGACCAAAATCTTAGGTTTTTCAAATTTCAAGGGTGTTTTGACCTTTTTAAGTGTGTATAATATATATTCATTTTTTTTTTAAAGATTTTGGAGGCAAAACTTTTGAGTTAAGTAGGGGTGTAACGGGCCCGGTTTAATCCAGTTTCAGACAGAATTTGGGACCAAACTGGGATACACCGATTTTGCATTTTCAAGAACCAATTCCACATCGGTTATCCCCCTAAACCGGTACTTTCAGTTTTACCGGTTCCAGTCCGGTTCGGTCCGATTTTCTAGTTTTAATTTACTATATACTATATTATATAATAGTATATAATACTATAGTGATAATATATTGTAATATATATTATAATTGTTATAGACTATAGTGATATATTATAGTAAATTATAATATATAATGATATAGTATTATTATAACTATTAATATAATATACTATAGTGCTATAAGATTTTAAAATTTAATATTATATTAATTAGTAATTTATCATATAATACAAAACTATTTTATATATAATTATATATTATATATAAAAATTATATACAATATAAAAATTTATAATATATATAAGAACCGGTCTGGTTCGGTCTGGTCCGGTTTTATAAAAAGAAAAACCTAAACTGGACCAATTTAGACCGATTTTAAGAAAATTAAAACTGATACTGGACTGAACCATATTCAGGACCGGACCGAACCCCCCGGTTCGGTCCGGTCCGGTCCTATAATATCCGAATCCTACTACGTAGGTTCTTACGTCATTATTATTAATTTAATTCTTTAAGTTAAATATTTTGAGATAAAGTTTTTTATTATTACTTTCAATTATTTTATTTCAAGATGAGTATGTTTAATTTTAAAATATGATTTATTAAAATAAATCAAAGTATTATTTTTAAGATTTTGAAATATTTCTCTTAAGCTCTTTAATTTTATTTATTTAAGAAATGACCCAATTAATCTCTACCATTGGATTGGTAGGTGAAAAACTTATGTGATCTCCACCATCCATTTTCCAAGCTTATGTGATAAACTTTGACCCATTTGACCCATTCTTTCTCTCTTACCCGATAGCTTCCATGGGAAGCAATTAATTCTTTTTTTTTTCTTCTTTCACTTACACCCATTGATTAAGGCAACATAAGGGAGAAGATAACAAAATCAATTTTCCCTTTATCCCCCCCCCCCCCACATACCTGTCGGCCACACCCAAGAAAGGAAATGAAATTTCACTCCCTTTCCAAGCAAGCTAACACACATTCTCTTCTTCTCCTCTCTTCTGCTCTTCAAGAAACTAACTCCTCTCATCATCTTCAAGCCTATGACTTCATAGCAGGGTAAGAGTACCCTTAATCCTTCTTCTTTGTGTATTTCAAAGCTTAGCCATGGTTTAATTAAGTTTTTTCTTTTAATAATTGTTGATGCTTCAGGTTTTGGGGTTTTCGAATTTCCTAAGTTGACCGAATGTTGTGTAGTTATTCCTAGACTGATTTCTCATTTGTTTCCCCTAATATTTGTTCTAATTTGGGTGGTAACCGGGTAGAGGAAATCATAGCTTTTATGTGTTATGCTCTGTTTTTATTTCCAGCCGTATGTTTTGCAAGGCAATGTTGTTGTAGTCCTTCCTTATGTTTTCTCAAGTTTAAGCCATGTTTTAATTATGTCTTTATGTGTTAAATTAATGAAGTTAAGGTTTATGATTTTAGACATAGTTTCCTCAAGGTTTATGGCCTAAGTGAGCCACTAAGAATTTTAATTAAGCTAGTAAGCTTACTTTGAGAATTTTAAGTTGCCAAGTCTTGTACCTTTTTTATTTATGCTATGTTTTCAGAAAAATATGTAATGTTTTCTTAAGTTTTCTATAACTCTAGTATTGTGTAATTATATAGTTGAGATGTTGGTTAAATAAAGGATGTTTAAGAGCATGAAAGTACCAAGACTATTGGCTGTCCAAGTGTTGCAGAATTTTCTGCTATGCTTTATGTTTTGGGGCTTAAATCAGCCCATTCCATTCTCTTGTTCAATTTCACCTTTTGTTCAACTAAAGATGAATTTTAGTATGAAAAATCCATGAAAAAAAGTGACAAAAATCAACCTTTTGTAAGCATTGGCCCTTTTGTTGGATTTACCTTCCAAATGGTGTTGCTAAACTATCAATGCCCTCTTTGATGAAAAATTTCCAGATTTGAAGCAAATTTCTTATTCTTTCCCTTTTTAAATAATTCCTACCATTTATGCATTTTAATCTATAATTTTCCAACTATCATTCACGTAGAAAACATTGGCCTTTAGAAGAGATAGCAAGCATGTTATTTATTTTCATAAGTTTTTTTAAAATGTATGGGATGAGGATTTTAATGTTTTGGCCTAATGTCATGTATGGTAGGTAGACGAATGGGTTAAGAAGCGTTTAATCCCAAGTGGAAATTTAAGTGAACATGTAAGAGTATTGACTAGTAAAGCTTAAAGTGAGATGGATATTGATGTGTTTTTTCCATTTCATTTAATAGGAGTTTACTTTCAAGTTCAAAGGAACTCGCTAGTAAAGCTCGCAAGTAAGTAGCTATGACCATACTTTTTACACCATGCTCTCTTTATGAAAGAATATCTCTCTCATTGCAAATGTTTCTCTAATGAACAGAGTAAATGTATATAGTATGTACACTTCCTTGATAGCCCCTGTTAAGTACCCTATCGATTATAATTGTATGTACATGTATAAGGTAATGCATGCATGTAGGTTCTAAGTCATGAAATGTATCTATTCATAAAAATGCATGTGCATTGAACTAAGAAAGATGATGAAAAAGTTTAAGTGCAAATGAAAGGAAAGGAAAGGAACGTCTAATGTTTTATGCTTCAAGTGATGCTTTAAATGAGTTTTAAGATGTCCCTATGAACTGATACTTTAAATGTCCCTGAGAACTGACTTTTTAAAATGTTCGGGAGGAAACGTCTTAAAAGGCCCCTAAGAACTGACGTTTTAAAGGATGTCTTGAAAGATGATGTTTAAGTCCATGTTTTTAAATGACGTTTAAGCTCATGCTTTTAAACGATATTTAAGTCTATGCTTTTAAATGATGTTTACACTTGTGCTTTTAAACGATGTTAAACTCATGCTTTTCATCGATATTTAAACTTATGCTTTTAAATGATGTTTAAGCTCATGCATTTAGAGGATGTTTAAGTTCATGCCTTAGAATATGTGAAAGCTTTAAATGATATTTAAGCTCATGCTTTTAGACAATGTTTAAACTCACACTTTTAAATGATGTTAAGCTCATGCATTAAGTGACTTTCTTTTTATATGAATGAACTGTTAAATGAAAAAGGACTAAAATGAATGAAAAGACGAAAGGACTGAAATGAAACAAATGTTTCAATGAATAAAAATAAGTAACGGCCACATGAATGAAAATGGGTACCCAATGAATAAATGGGCAGATTGCAATGCCGGGTAGTAGTATCTGATAGTGCACCTAGTGCTGCACCCTAACGGAATGGGATTCCAACCCGTGGCCATGGGCGAATCCATAGGTTTAAAAGACCGCTAACCCTAGCACGCGGGGCGTAACAGTGTGCAATGGCCTATGAAAGTGAAAGATGAAAAGTATGAAAAGATGTAATGCATGAAAAGCATGTTATGCATGAAAGATGTTTATGCATGAGAGCTTAGTTATTTCTAAGGATGTTTATGCATGAAATGTTAGCAACTGTTTATGTATGCATGTTTTCAAAAAGAAAAGAATAGATGCTTAGTATGTTCACTGAATGGTGTACTACTTACTGAGTATTAGACTCACTTTTGTTTTAAATGTTTTAAACGTCAGGAAATGACGAAAAGGGCTGGGGAGCAAGGCATTACTGCAAAGAGAGAGGCAGACACTTAGTGTCTTCCCTGTTGGTTCGACCATGTATGAAAGAAGAGAAAAGAAAAGGAAAAAAAAAAAGAAATACGTAAAGAATAGGTATGTACGTGGCGATTCCGCCCTTCGCGGGGCGGGGTCGTTACAGGTCCGATTTACCAGTTTTTTTTTACACCCCTAGATTTAAGAAAAAAATTAAGACGTTCTTCAATAAGTTTAGAAGGGGTTTATAAGAGAGTTTCATATTTTTGGGGAATTTGAATAGGTTTTTCAAAATTTTTAAGGGATTAGTAGATAATTTTTTCTATTTTTGAAATTGAAAAGACATTTAGCTGTTGAAATAGCAATTCGATCAAAAAGGGTTGAAAATTATCGTGCACTAAAGTGTTGTTTGTGACCCTGCAAATATTTTATAAAGCCTCCTAAAGATTTGTTTCCATATGATATGACAAATTTGAAAATTACGTATACGGACATTGTGGTTCAGCTTTCAATATGATGGAACTAAAATAAATGAAAAGAAATGGAAAGAATTTAAGGCTAACCAACTCTCCAAAGCATGACTAGCTAGTAGACTTAGTTAAATCTTTCAGAAGCTGTACATGAACCGATTTCAGGTTCAAATTCATTAAAAACCATATCAATCGGATCCATCACATCCCATAAAAGAAATCAATTGAATCGTGGTTACTTCAAGTTATTGAATAAGTTTCATAAATTAGAGTAAGGCTTTGTCAATCTTTCTGATTGAAATGCCTAGTAAATGAACATGGTGTCTCCTGGCCTCATGTTCAACCCAAATTGAACGGGTTTTTTTTTTTTTTGGTCGATGTCTTAATGTTGATTAGTTTCTGTGAACGACCAATGATATATATAATAGCTCTAGCTGTGGGAATGAATGACTGATCATCCAAGGGAGGCCAGCGAGTATGATCAACGATTCAATTTCATGAGACCACAAATACAAAAACGTAGAACCGTTCATGAAAGTAGGAAACCTTTTTTTTTTTTTTTTTGTGTTTGTTTTCATTGATCAAATAATACTTGACCCCTCTTTTTCTTTTTCTGCGGTTTTGAATCTGTTTTTTTTTTTTTTTTTT
>QEOT01124080.1:80294-144910 GCA_003123785.1 Pterocarya stenoptera
AAAAAAAAAAAAAAAAAAAAAAAAAAAAGGCATACAAGTCCTTTACAAATTTTTTAAAATAAGGTTGATTCACTAGAAAAATCTGAATTCTCTTTTACGTGCATTAATCTAGTTGTTTTCAAATGACTGAAACATACTGAATATGTATTTAACATTATTCAATAACAAAATAGTAAACGGTCTAAGAAAACAGATCATTCATGTACATGGATCTTGTCCGTTAGTTATATGTCTACTCAGAACCTTCCAATGACATTAAACCGTATAATACTATTCCCAAACTTAAGCGGGGTATGACCCTCCTTATCTTTTAATTCATTGGTCTAACTAGCGATTAAGTTTCAATGACGTGAAACTACTCAACTTATGCCATTGGTTTTCAATCTTTCCACCGACCAAAAATATCATTGGTTGGGATTTACTATGCATCATTCATTATTCACTTCACATTCCATACCTATAATTTTTTTATAGGATATGTGGTGTTTTTCGTTAAGTGTGGGGTGTAAAGTGTGGGTTGGTAAATAATGACTGATGAAAAGAATTTTTTATTATTAGTTAGTTTCTCACCAATCTTCAATCTTCATTCCCTCACACATGTGTACAAATACAATTTGAGACGATTGATAATAGGATCACGCTAGGATGTCTTTTAAATATCCCTCCTAAAAGTGCCTCATAGTCTATTTTATTTATTTATTTATTAATGTTAAAAAAATACACACACAAATTCAATAATAGCAACGTTTTAAATATTAAAAAATAAATAATAAATAATAAATAAGATACACTAGAAAAATATTTGAAGGGCACCCGAACATTTTTCTTAAGAGAAATCCTTACAGACGGTCCGATTGGTTTTTCTCCAAAAATAGCCAGCCACTTATCATGTTACACTTATGCTTTTCCATCCTATCTATCCTAAACCAGCAAACATGAGAAAATCGAGTTAAACAAAAACTCATCGTATCCCCTTCGTCCTCGTCCCCCCCTTCCACCACACTTATTCTAAACTAGCAAACATCAGAAAATGGCAAATTTTCTTCTGCGCAATTTCAACTCGAAGGAGCTCCCCTCGCACCCCCCTTCGTCGAATCTCAACCCAAAAGAACTCTCACGAATCATGTTGGTGCCCCTCTCTGCCAATAGATACAATCAATTTGCCAACAATACAAATTACAGTAAACTTCTTCTTCTTATAACTCCAGAACTTTCTCACTTTTATCATGAACTATCTATATGGTTTTAAGAATATATGCAGAAAGTATTCTAGGGGACATTCAAACAATACATAGATCTCTTGATTGCAATTTATATTTATCAATGGCGAGACTTGTATTTGCAATTTACATTGGAGGAAAATTACATGTTTTCAAATGACACGGCCAGAAGTAAGAACCTACTAAACTTCACTTGCTATAGAACAGCCCAGAATTTGATACGGGTCATGATCTTCCATGTCCAAAAGGCGTATGCTTCAGCTTTATCAACAAATCGAGGCAACGCAATACCCTGCTGAAAAAAGGGGATGAGAATAGAATATAAAATTAATGCTTCGCCTCTTTAAAAGAGTAAGTTGGGAGTTTAACCTCGAGAATTAAAAAGAGGATGTGCCGACTGAAGAGTATCCAGCAGCCGTTTCTGGGGTTGAGGGCTTTGGTGGAAAAGGGAAGAAGAGCAGATACAAATGAGAAAGGGGCTCACTTGATTCTATGTGGTCTAGCTTATTTTTCTTTTGGTGTGTTTTCTTACGTGTCTTGAATTGAATGGATGGCTGTTTTTGTAGGATTAACAGTCGGACCGGTCTGAAGCGCTTCTCTTTTACCTTTATTTCCTCCCTATGGATTGTTCGCTTTTTTGGAAAATGGTAGTTCTCAGTTTAGATTTTAGCAAAGAATTTGAGATAGTGAGACAACTTGTTATGAAAGAAAAAGGATAAAACTCATATGGTTGTTCTAAAAAATTATATATATTCATCAAGTACGATCAATTGCAAGCTTACCAAAATATTTTTCTTGACTATATTGATGATCGCAAGTTTATCCTCCCAAATACTTTCAAAGGAGGTTTCAAATGAGTCATTCTCTTTTTCTTTCTATCCAAACTGCAGTAGAAGCCCATGAATCTTATTTTTTTATAGAGACGAGATGATCTTAGAAGGCTTGGTTTCTTTCTTTCAATAGATTACAGCTACTCTTAGGATACTTGCACACGGTGTCAGCTAATTTTATGGATGAATACTTGAAGATTGGAGAGATTACCGCATTAAAAAGTCTTAAAGTTTTTGTTAAAACAGTTGTTTCAATTTTCTGAAGAGTATTTAAGGAAACCCAACAATGATGGCATTGCTTGATTGCTTGCGGATGGTGAGAAACGTGAATTTCCAGGTATATTAGGGAGCATAGATTGTATGCACTGGAAGTGAAAAAATTGTCCAACTACTTGGCATGGTATGTACTTTGGTCATATCCATGAACCAACAATTGTTTTAGAAGCTATGGTTTCTTACTATCTATGAATTTATCATATTTTTTTTGAATTACCTGAATCTCGTAATGATATGAATGTACTTAATGATCATTTATATTTTATAACTTTACTCAAGGGCATACTCCGACTATCAATTATACAATTAATGGTCATAACTATGCAATGAAGTACTATCTTTCTAATGGCATATATCCAAAATAGTAAACATTTATTAAAACCATCTCAACTCCCAAAGGAAATATGAAAAAATAATTTGCTAAAGCCCAAGAGTTAGCAAGAAGGATGTGGAGCATGCTTTTGGTGTGCTTCAAGCATGATTTGCTATAATTTGTGGACATGCACGATTCTTTCACATTGAAACACTCAACGATATTTTGATGACATGTGTAATTTTACATAATATGAATATTGCAGATGAACGGGTTGACAATGGATCTAAAGAGTTTGAATATGAACAGTTTGCAGACACTCAATCCTACAATTGAGTTTAGTAAGCTCATTCAAAGCCATCATGCTTTTAGAGATTAGAAAATCCATTGTCAACTTCAAGCAGACCTCGTCAAGCACTTATGGCAATAATATAGTGAAGCATAATATTTTAACATGTATGATTGTATTAATGTTTTATGGCATTATCCCCTCCTTATTGTTTTTAGAAGAATGTGTACCCATTTCTCTAATGCAAAAGAATGTAGTGTGTCTTCTTTTATTATTTACTCGAATCGTGTAATGGCCTTTTTAATGATTATTCAAAATTATATTTTTTTGAAGTTCTATCACTAAAACATCAAGTAAAATGTATGGTTCAAAATATCAAATAAAAGTTACTCCACAAACAACTAGCACCTAAAATACAATGCAATTAACCTAAATTACATTCCAAAATATAGTAATTTATCCTAGCACAACTTGAAAGATTTCGATTTGTCATTAAAGATAGTACTATTATAGCATTGGAGACATGACACTTGTATTAATCGACATAATTCTTTCTTCTTCTTTCTTTTCTTTATCCCGTACTTTCTCCAGCGCAACTAGCATATTCTCTTTCTGGATAAGCAATTCCTCTTGCCTAAGACAAAGCATATGTTTGCCATTATCACATGTTTCTTGCATAAGCACGATTTTATTCTTTCTTTCTTTCTTCATCTTATTTAGTATCACGAGAGAATCTAAATTCATTTTTTCTCTTTTCTTCTGTTTTTCTTTCTCAACTTTACAATCTATTAGTCAATCCAAATTTGAAGATGCTGTATGGAAATCCTCATCTTCTCCTAAATTTACTGAATTTGGCGTTAAAGTATTTGAACTTGGCTATGATTTTTTCTTTGGCTTTACTATTTCTATATGTTCCACCCACTTTGAATGGAATCTCAACACACACCGACAATGATCAAAGTTGAAAGCTTTCTTCTCTAATTCTAGGTACATAACCTTTGTCTTACAAATCGACATGAAGTTAAACACCATAGAGTTAAGAAAAGGTGAAAAACATAGTTTATATTCAAACATCATTTAGAAAGAACACATTTATGAGTTCAGTTACTTCCTACTCTAGTTATTAAAATTTTACTATCATCATTGATGTTCATCATTGCAATATGAGTGAACACCACAAATATTACATCGTCATTGCAATATGAGTGAACGCCACAAATTAGTACCATCCTCATGATCCGATTAACATTAATCTCAATGAACATAACAAATCATTATACGTATCACACAGATACATAAGCAACACTACAAAAATGAACAAGCAAGTTTGATGCATAATAGCAGTCGTGTTTGCAAAATAAAGACTTGCATGCCTCCTTCATGATTTGAAGGTGCACATCTTTGCTTATACATATGCATTTATATAGAGAGGTGAGAGCTAAAGAAATAAAAGACCATTTATAACTGTGCATGCAATTAATGAACCATAAAATAAAATGTGAAAAACATACATTGTCTTCCTCATTAAAACCTCTTTGATACATTCCTTCAACTTGTGCCAAGTAACCACAAAACTTATTTATCACTTGTTGAATCATTGACTACTGATTTATTAGAGATATGTAGTTACGTGTAGAATCAAATTTCTTGTTTTTCTCAAAGTATTTATGAATTCTTTTCGAACATCGTGTGCTTTTGATATTTTTCTTGCACTGCATCTAAAGAAACTTCAAGCCATCCCTCTACAAGCATCAAATCTTCCTTGTTACTAAATTTGTACCTCGTTATGATTTTCAACCAAATGTTCAACCTCAAAAACTTCAACTTGGGGTGGAGATAGTTGTTGTTCATTTATCTCATTTGTGGATTCCATAAAAAGGCCATTGTTATTTAGAAGATTTGTGAAGTAGACATCTTGGTGAGTTCTTAAATCCATTCCCATTAGAGATGTATAGTAGGCAAGCTGAGAATATAGAAAAATCTATACTCAACCTTTCTTAGTCATATACATGAACACTTGGTAGGCAACAATGATAAAGGAAAAATAGAGAGAATATTAGAGCACTTATGATTTTGTATAAGACTCAAACATTTAACATTTAGATGTTTAACGCCTAGGAAAATTAACCACATCTAAAAACTGCACAAATATGCAACCATAAGTATTCTCGTCTTGTGTTCATATGCAAGAATAAATCTGGCAGTAATAAAATTCGACAGTACAATGGCTGGGTGAGGCTTGGCCTATGATACTTATGTATTCTGCATAACAAATGACTATGGGCTTCTAACTGATTTTTTTTAATGTTAACTTGAATAATTAAGTTTTGCATAAAAATGTGTACACTTAACTCCAACCATACTCTTAAACAATATGGGAATGTTGAGGATATGGAGTGGCATGCAAACGTGTAAACTCAACCCCAACAAAACTTTACAACATAACATGTAAACAAAATATCCAAAATTGCTGGATTTGAGAAAAAAGTAAACAACAATAATAATTTAATAGTCATGAAGGAGATAAACCAAACATTGGGCAACAGTTAGAAAATAGAGAGAAACAATATAGACGATGTAACTTTGCAGAATGTCAATGTAAGAAATGTCCTCCAACAATACTTAAGGCTCACACTTGCAGAATGCGATTCATCCTTCAAGGCCCTCCAATAATACTTATGTTAAAAAATGTTAATGTAAAATTATAGTGTTGGAAAATTCCTAATGTTAAATATATTGAGAAATTTTTTCCTTTCAATCAGAAATGAGAAATGTACAATTGAAGATGTGGTTGTGCGACAGAGACTCACCTAGAGAAAGAAATAGTCGACGGATCTGAGGTGGTCAAAGTAGTCGGCTTCTCCTAAATGTTGTGGTGGAGTACGGAGAGAGAGAAATTATTGGGTGTTGTTAGATCTAGAGAAATCACGAAGCAGAGGAGAAAGGTAAGAGATCTCGACATGGGCTTACTGGAACGGTGCGGGGTTGACAGAAGACGTTCGACAACGGTTCCTATGGCTGTGTGAGTGCTTCCAACTCCCTATGGCGGTTGACGTTGGCTTCCGATAAAATATCAAATGCTATTAGAGATGAAGCTCATGCAAGACGAGAAAGGCAAAGGGAAATGAGAGCACCAAAATGAGAGAGCGAGAAAATAAAATAATGATAAAAAAAAAATGAATAGCCAACCATTTTCACTGGCTACATTTTGCAAGCCAAAAATCCAAAAGCTAAATTTACTATAGCTTTATCAAGTTTGTTATGGGATGTGTTTTGAGTTGGCTAGCCAAGCTTTAGCTAGAGTTTATCTATTGCTAGCTCACTACAAGTGCTCTTATGGAGATGTCCTTATGTGGGATGGGTATTCCTTGCCTCTAAGGAGGCTTTCGGTGGTATCATTGTGATGTGGGATAAGAGAATTGTGGAACTTATAGATTGCATTGAGGAATCCTCATTGGTTGTTTTTTAAAGAATGTGGGAGATGCTTTTTAGTGGACTAGTGGGATGAGATGGTAGGGGTTTATAGCTAGTGGGATGTGCCATGGTGTTTTGAAGGGGACTTCAACGTTACTTGGTTCCTGAGTGAGAGGTCGGGGGAGACTCGGTTAGGGTTAGGTCCAACTATGGCTAATTTTTTTTATTTTGTTTTAATCTAGAGTTATTGGAGTTGCCTCTGGTGGGGGGGGGGGTTGCTTTCACATGGTCTAACAACCGAGCTCGGTCCATGTTGGACATATTTCTTGTTTCTCCTTCTTGGGAATTATTTTCCAAAGTATTGCCAGAAAAGAATGTCTAGGATATGTTCGGATAGTTTTCCTATCATATTGGATTATGGGGGTATTTATGGGGTCACTGGTATTTTAGTTTTGAAAATATGTGGTTATAAGCTGATTATTTTATAAATATGGTGAGACAATGATGGTGTTCTTACCAGTTTATTGGTACACTAAGTTTTATATTAACAAGTAAGCTTAAAGGTTTAAAGAATGATTTGAAGAAGTGGAATGTGTAAGTTTTTTGTAATGTCAGTTGTCGAAGGAAGTTCCTCTTTGAGGAGTTGCATAGGTTGGAGGAAAGGGTTGAGATAAGAGCTTTGTTCGAAGCGGAGTTAAGTAGAAAAAGTTCAATGACTACTGAACTTGAAATGCTGAATTTAATAGGGGAGATTTCGTGGAGATAGAAATCTTGGGCTCTTTGTTTGAAAGAAGCTTATCATTGCACAAAAGTTTTTATCGGGTGGCCAATTCTCTTTGTATGAACAATGCTATTGAGATGCTCTATTCTGAAGCCTGTGTTATTGATGATTAAGAATCTTTTGGTTTGTTATTATGATACACTTCTCTTGTAATAGCATTCATGGAGGCCAAAAATTGATCGGTTGATTTTTGAGACTATTGACATTCCGAGTGCAAATTGGTTGGAAATACTGTTTGAGGAGAGTGAGGTGAACCTTGTGGTTATAGGGATGTCTAGAAACAAAGCCCTTGGGTAGGATGGCTTCTCCATGTCATTTCTCAAGATGTTGGGATATTGTGAAGGGAGATGTTATGAGTGTTTTTCATGAATTCTTTTCTTAGAAAGTATGTTGGGCTGCAAGGTAGCTTATTTGCCAATAAAATACTTGGGTCTTCCACTTGGGGCCTCCTTCAAGGCTAAAGCTATTTGGAATGGGGTTGTGAAGAAAATTGATAGGAAATTGTCTAGATGGAAAATGTTGTACTTCTCAAAAGGGGGAAGAACCACTCTTATTAAGAGTGCACTCTCTAATCTTCCCACTTATTTTTAACCTAGTTTTTCATTATCGACAAGTGTGCCAAATAGAATTGTAAATTTCTCGAGCTTTTTTGTGGGGGAGGAATTGGAGAGGAGACTATTCCACCTTGTCAAATGGAATAAGGTATGTACACCAATTTCTAATTGAGAGTTGGGAATTTGGGATATAGGAATTTTTCATAAAGCATTCCTTGGGATGGGTGTGGAGGTACCATAAGAAATTTGTTCCTTTATGGAAGGTTATTATTAAGTTTAAGTATGAGACTTTGCTTCCAATGAAGTGAGAAGTGCATATGGTGTAGGTTTGTGGAAGACATTAGAAATGGATGGAAGGCTTTCGTTCGTTTTATTAGTTTTGCAATTGGCAATGGATCCAAGACCAGATTTTGGCACAAATTTTGATGTGGTGATTGTTTCCTTATCTTTTTCGGTTGGCTCTTGATCAGGAGGCTTTGGGGTCAAAGTTGTTGGATTATTCTAGTGGTTCCCCATTGTGGAATGTTCATTTTATTATAGCTGCTCATAATTGGGAAATTGGAGCTATTTCTATTTTTTTTAGTTTATCGTATACTTTGTATATTTATAATAATGTGGTGGACATGATGCTTTGAATGAAGACACGGAGTAGAAAGTTTACTGTGCAGTCATTGCACAAGGCTTTGCCAAGTCAAGAAAGTGTATTTAGACAAGTAAGGTGCCGTCTAGGATTGCTTTCTTTGGATTGAACTGCATCTCTAGGGAGAATTTGACTATCAATAACTTTAGAAAGAGGGTCTCGTCGTAATGGATTAGTGTTATATGTTTAAGAAGAATAGGGAATCGGTGAATTGCCTTTTACTCATTGTGAGGTGGCAATAATGTTATGGATGGAAATCTTTAATAGAATAGGTATTGCTTGGGTGAAGCTCGAGAGGTTGGTTGATTTTTCTTGTTGGCAAAGGTGTAAGGCCAACTCACTTATTGTAGATATATGGAATTTGATTTGTCTATGCAGCATGTGGTGCCTATAGATTCAAATGAATGGTCTAAGTTTTAAAGATAATGAGTGTTCTTCAAATGAATTTAGAAGTTTCTTCTTCCAAACCCTATTTCTTTGGGTCTCATGTTGTGTTTTAAAAGAAGCTTGCTTTAATAATTTTCTTGTATCATTTTCTAGCTCCTAATTTTGTAATTTTTTTTTTGAAAATGTCAAATATCATTCATTAGAGCAAATGCTGAATACATGGAGGATAGTCCTCAACAAGAATACAGCCCTATGAGCAGGTCAGGGCAAATTTTGCCAAAACATGGGCAATAACATTGACTTCCCTAGGAATATGTTGGATAGACCATCCACAGACTTTGGATAATAACACCTTGATGTCTCTAATAACCATTCCAGTTGAACTCCAACTCTCCTTTCCTTGTTGGACAGCCTTCACCACACCAAGTGAGTCCCCTTCTAAGATGAACTGGTGTAATCCCAATTCAGCACACAAAGAAGTAGCTCTGAGAGCAGTTACTACTTCTCCTAGCAATGGATCAGGAGTTAAGGGAGTACTTGAGCATAATGAGGCTATGATATAACCATCTGAATCCTTGATAATCACACCAATACCAAGTCTCGAGTTGCCTTTATCTATTGTTGCATCCCAATTAGCCTTGAAGAATTATGGTGGAGGGGTAGACCGTTGTGTGATACGAGGCACCTAGACCTTAACCCTTTTATCCGAGTTCTCTAGCCAACTGCCAATAGCATTCAGCTCAACAAGGACCTGTTTAGACACTTGGAGAGGACTATGAAAGTGTTGTTCAAACAGCCAAGAATTCCTTCCGCGCCAAATAGCTTTAGTAGTAACAGCTATCTCTATAAGTTCCAATGGGGATAGTTGATCCAACATTGGCAGCAAAATTTCTTTGAAGGTGCCATCCTGCATACATAGTTTTTGTATCCTTCTAGAGCTCATAGACCACACATCTTGGGTTGCTAAACAAGTCCAGAGAGCATGTGCAACTGATTCAGGATGCATAAAGCAGATAGGACAAAGTGGAGACTCCACCACCTTCCTCTTATGCAAGTTGATATTAGTGGCAAGAGACTCACTAGCTGCTCTCCACAAAAGGGATTTTGTGGCTTGGGGTGCCATGATACCCCAAATCTTCTTCCAAAAATTCGAGGTGACTTTCTGCCCTAATGGTTGTCCCAGTTTATCTCCCTTCATGGTGCCCAGTAGGTGATATGCACTCCTCACCGAAAATTTACCATCTACTAAGCATCTCCAAGTAAGCATATCATGGCTCCTACAAGGACTAATGGTCATCTTACTTATTAGATGAGCCTTAGAAGCTGAGAAAATGGCATATATGAGAGAAAGATCCCATTGCATTGTAGGTGGGTTACTTAGCTCAGACACAGAAGCCTCACTGTTCAGGATGCTTACTGGAGATTGAATTCTATAAGTTGATGGGCAAGGGAGCCATTTATCATGCCAAATTTTGATCTTCTTCCCCTCTCCTACTTTCCATAGTAAACCCTCAGAGAGAATGAGTCTTGCTGAGAGGAAGCTCCTCCGTACAAAAGAATCATTAACTCTTGGCTTAGCTGAAAGGAAATCTGAGTTGGTAAAATACTTAGCCTTAAGCACCTGAGCAGCAAAAGAAAAAGGATCTTGACGAATCCTCCAACCTTGTTTAGCCAATAAGGCTAGATTAAATTGTTCAAACTCTCTTAAACCCAAGCCCCCTCTAGGTTTGGGTTTACCAAGGGCCTTCCAACTCAATCAGTGGATTTTTGATCTATTATCCTTTTGACCCCACCAAAAGGACTACAACAGGTGGTTGAGGCCCCTTATAATGGTCTTTGGTAGTTTGAAGATGCCCATCCTATATGTAGGGATTGACTGCAGGATAGCTTTCAGCAAGGTTTCTTTCCTTGCTTGTGACAACACATTAATCTTCCAATTAGCCATTTTAGTCTTGACTCTGTCTAGAATTGAGTTGAAAGCTTTGGTGTTGTGTCTTCCCACATAAGAAGGTAATCCCAAATATTTGTCAAATGGACCAGAGGCTTGAATTCCTGCTTGCTGTAATATGCTTTGTTGGACCTTTATTTTAGTATTGCTGCTGAAGAAGATAGATGTTTTGTCAAGATTAAGTCTTTGTCCCGAAACTTGTTCATATTTGCTGAGGACTTGCTGTAATCTACTCCACTCTACTGATTTGGATCTGCAGAAGACCAGACTGTCATCTAAAAAAAATAGGTGATTCACTTGTAGTCCACCTCGAGCTACTAGAATCCCAAATATTAAGCCCTGCAATTCAGCTTGGTTAAGGCAGTGGCTAAGAAATTCAGTGCACATGATGAAGAAGTAGGGAGAGAGGGGATCTCCCTGCCTAATTCCTCTAGAAGGTGTAAAAAGCTCTTGGAGAATACCATTAATTAAAATAGAATAATTAACAGTGGTTACACATTGCATCACCAAATCCACCCATGTCCTGTCAAAGCCATTTTAAGCATCACTTTATGCAAGAAGCCCCATTCCACATGGTCATAAGCCTTGCTCATGTCAAGTTTTAGTGCCATAAAACCATTAGATTTCCCTTTTAGTCTATTATGCATAGAGTGCATCATTTCATATGCAATTATTACATTATCTGAAATTAACCTCCCTGGGACAAAGGCACTTTGAGTTGAGGAAATGATGTTGGGCAGGGTGAGTTTAAGTCTATTTGCAATTGCTTTGGATATTATCCTGTAGAAAACATTGCAAAGGCTGATAGGTCTGTAATCTGTGACTGATTGAGGAGATTTCTTCTTAGGTTTCAAAGAGATAAAGGACTGATTGATTTCACTAAGACCCTTCCTGGAATTGAGAACTTCTAGTACTACTGTTGTAACCTTTTTTCCAATTGTGGCCCAATGTTGGTGATAAAACACTTATGGGAATCCATCGGGCCCAGGAGATCCTAGAGGGTTCATGACTTGAATGGCTGCTACTACCTCTTCTTTAGAGAAGGCACAAGAAAGTGAGAGGTTCATTTCTTCACTGACAGATGGTTGGAAAGACTGAAGGGCAATATCAATGTTTCTCGGGTTGGAAGTAGAAAAGAGATTTTGGTAAAAGCCTTGGAAAGACTTTGCAATTGCTTCTGCACTGGATGCTAGAACACCATCTTCACTTACTATCTCTTGAATATAATTCACCTGCTTTCTCTGAGTTGCACATTTATGGAAAAATTTAGTGTTTCTGTTCCCATCCTTAAGCCACCTTTGTTTGGCTCTTTGTCTCCACTTCAACTCTTCTTCTTCAAGAAAACCATCTACTTCTTTTTGGAGGGAATAGATCTGGTTACTATACTGACCAGTATTAGAATCTTGTAGCATTCTTAGTCTCTCTCTTTTTTCCCTGAGAAGCCTCTTCTGGTTCCTAAACATTTCCTTACTCCAAGTCTTTAATTTTTCTCTGCATACTTTCAATCCTTCTTGAGTGGTTGTAAGCTTTGATCCCTGGGAGAAACCCTGCTACCACACAATTTTAATGAGTTCCATGCAACCTTCTCTATTGTCCCAAGCAACCTCATATATAAAAACCTTCTGCTTAGGAGTTCCAATTGGTGCAGGATTCGTGCACTGAGTAAGGATGGGGTTGTGGTCAGAGCATTGGAAAGGGAGAACAAAGGCCTAATTTAATACAAAAAGGTTAAGCCATGCCTCATTAACCAGGGCCCTATCCAGTCTAGATTTTGTAAACTCAGGCCCCTTGCTTTTGTTACACCATGTGAATTTAGAGCCTATGTATCCCATGTCTACAAGACCACAATCCATTAAGGCCATTCTGAATTCCTCTATTTGCTTATAAGGGCGGGTATTAGAACCAAACTGTTCATGTTGATACAGAAATTCATTAAAGTCTCCCAAGCATAACCATGGATTTTGGATTTTAGAATGGATTAACCTGAGGAGATTCCAACTTTCACACCTTTTTGCAGTAACTGGTTGCCCATAAAACCCTGTAATAGTCCATCTATTCTTCATAGTGGCAGAATTGATAGAAATAGAAATATGGTGGTTTGAGTAAGAGTCCAGTACAGCATCCACCTCCTTTTTCCAAAGGAAGGCTAACCCACCACTCCTGTCAATGCAGTCAACTGAAAAGCTGTGACTGAAGTTCAACTTGCCCCAAATGGACTCAATCCTTCCCCTCTTACACTTGGTCTCACTAAGGAATACAATATCCGAGCTCTTTTCCTTCACCAAGAGGTGAAGTTCATGAACTGTCCGAGGGTTTCCAAGCCTTTGACAATTCCAAAGCCCCTGACAGTTCCAAACTAGGTGTTTCATAGTGACTGGCAGGGCTGGTTACCAGGCTCTGCCAACTTAGTTTGTTTTGTTCTCATCCTTGTCATGATAGGCCCATTAATCTCTTCACCAAGCCTTTTCCTATGTTTAGTGACATTTGTCTCATGCATTAACAAATCTGAGGGATCATTTATTTCCTTAGATCCCGACCCCCTAGCTCTTCTCTTCCACTTAGGTCTTTTAATAACTCCATGGGACTGGAGTTTGATGGGAGAATTAAGAGATGGGGAGCTAACCTGTGAAGATCTCTAGTTGGGCTGGCCGTCTTAAGGTCCATTGGATCCATGGGTGGGCCTTGGTTCGAGAGGGACATGTTGGAGATCATGGCATTCTTAGAGTGATCTGCAGACAGGTGAGGGGACTCTAGGTTGTCACAGCTTCCCTGTAGAGGAAAGTCAGACTCACCTTTAGAAACGTACTTGCTTCCTTTTCCAAGAAAAAGTCCTCTCAGTTGGTAATTGTCAGAGCTACCTAGGTCTGCTTGTTCAGAAGTTGCAGCAGGTTGACCAGGAGTATTCTGTCCCATCCCATCCTCACTAGATCTGCTATCTTCAGTTTTGTTTTGGCGCCAACTGCCTGAGTGTTCGAACTCCCATCTTGTTTCCTGAAATGTTGAAAGCTTCTCTGTTGGGAGTTAGCCCTTAGCCAAGAGCCATACTGAGGTGCAACTCCTTCACGTTGGTTACCACTCGGACAAGAGAGACCATCATGTTTAATAGCACCACAATGGAAGCAAATTAAAGGCAGCCTCTCATATTTAAAAGGAATCCAGTAGCGCTTCTCCCCCATATTAATGAATCTACCATGAGTAAGGGGCTTGGAGATATCAAGTAACACTCCAACCCTGAGGAAGCTTCCCCAGGCCATTCCACTTGAATCAACATCCACTGATACCACATTACCTGCAGCTGCACCCAGTCTTTCCCCCGTTGTTCTATTCATGCCAGCAAATGGCAGATGATGAAGTTGAACCCAGAATGGTTCTTTTTTAAAAACAATGTCCCTCGGTGCTAAATAGTCTTCACAATTAAATAAACATACCAAATACCTATCAAAAGACCAGGGTCTCCCGAATAAAACACGGTTTTTCTCCGAAGAATTTTGAAACTCTACAAGGAACTTATTACAACCAAGCTCCTTATGATACTTGGCCTTCTACTTTCCATACTTTGCTCATCGTTATTCGAAAGGCTCCTCTGTTGACCTCCTTGTCTGCTACTACAAGCGCAGCCAAGCACTTCTTGCGCTTTTCAATGGATATCAGTACTTCCTCTATCGAGATAAGGACTTCTTGCTTTTCCTCCTCCGTAAGACATAGTCCCTCATATAGGTTGGAAAATTCTTCAGCCATGACTAGGTAACCAGAACCAACCTTACTATCAGAACACCCACTAACTCTTCAAACGTAGCTCAAGATAGGACCTCTACATTCATAAGAACAGTAGAGAGAGAACACCCCACCTTTCGAAAAGAGAGGACCCCCAACGTCAACCGAAAAAACTCCTAATTTTGTAATTAAGTGTATGTTGTTTGTATACCTCATGTGTACTTAGGCTATGCCTATTCACTTTCAATAAATTAGTATTTTACGTATATAGAAGAATAAAAGGAATCATACTAGGAAGAAAATCCAACAGTAGCTTTTCTTTAGGCATGGGTTGGCTCAAGAAAGCCCCTATCTCTAAATCCAAGCTATAAAAAAACACATATAATTTATGTTTCATTTGTTTATACAGACGAGATAAGATGGAATGTGAAATATATGAATAATAATGAGATAGTTTGTGAATAGTAGTGAAATAGTTTGAATTAAGATATTTTATGGGATGTTGGGAAATGAGAGAAAAAATTGAATACAAATATTATAAAATTAAAATATTGTTATAATATTATTTTATTTTGAGATTTAAAAAAGTTGAATTATTTTTTGTGTTTTGTTTAAAAGTTTGAAAAAGTTATAATGATTAGATAAAAAAATTGAAATTGAAATTTTTTTTGTGTTTGAATGATGTTTAGATGTTGAGATGAAATAGGATGAGATGGGTTGAGAACATCTGTGAAACCAAACAGCCCCGTACTTAAATTTTCACATGACTATTACTTTCATTTCTCCCATTTCGTTCCTCGCCTTTCATTTTCAGGGAGCAAACCTCAAATCGAGTTCATCAAAGCACATTGATTAAGGATATTATCTAGGGGTGTGCAACTAGATCCGGATTCTAAAAACCAGGCGGTTATCTATCCAGATTAATACGAAAATATTCCGAGCGGATAAACAGATTAATACGAAAATATTCCGAGCGGTTATCTATCCAGATTAATACGAAAATATTCCGAGCGGTTATCTGGATTTTTTTTTCCTTTTTTTGGCTATAAATCTGGATATTCGGATTGTAACCGGATTTATTAATAATTTTTTTAAAAAAAACTGGTTAAACTTTAAAAAATATTTTTGTAGAACTTTTTTTTAAAAAAAAATTATGATATCATGTTTAAATTGCCTAGATTCCTTTAAAAAAAATAATTTAAACACTTTTTAAAGTTATTCTTAAAAAACAAAATAAATAAAAACGTAAAATAAATAATATTGTTGTTACATGATAATGCAAAATATTAATTTACAAAGAATAAAATAAATAATAATACATCGTAACTAATTAGACTAATACACAAAATAAATAATATTGTGGTGCCTACAAACCTCCAACGGCCTGTTGGAACACTTCATTATCTTAAAAAATATTTTTATGGAGCTTTGAGAGAGGAGAGATTAAAAAAAAAAAAAACTAAATAAAAATATTATAAACTTAAAATATTATTAGAATATTATTTTTGTATATTATTTTTATTTTAAAATTTGAAAAAAATGAATTATTTTTTGTGTTTTTTTAAATAAGACCCGGTTACAAATAACCGGTTATATAACCGGGTCCATACCGGATCTAGGTTCATCTTACCCGCTCGGGTCCAATCCGGGTGGAGAACTGCTCAAATTCACCCAGGTTTTCGGGTTCTGGACCGGACCAGTTGCAAACCCCTAATATTATCACAGTTGACATGTCTAGAAAAAAAATCAATTAAAAAAATCTTAAATCTTAGACCCTCCCGTTCGTTCGTGCCCCTCCACCCTCCACTACTAGATCAACCTAAAGTGTCGAAATCAACTTCAAAATCTAAAGGTGTGTCTAGTTGTTGAAAAATCATTTCAATTCATTTTAATTCATCTCAAATAAATCATTGATAAAACTTACTACTTTTTCAACTTTATATAAAAAAAAAAATTAAACTTATCTCAACCTAATTCATACATTTAAATAAATATCTCAATTTATTTACATTCAATGACATCTCTCTGGTATCCATAAAACATTACTATTCACATATCAATTCAAATCATCTGAAATTACCTCAGCATCCAAACACAACTTAAGCCAAACCACTAATTTTAGGTTTTCTCCTAAAACTCACTATTTGCAACTCTCCATTCAATCCTTCGAAGCCAACCGATTTTCCATTGTTTGCCGAAATCAATTTTTTTTATAGAAAATTGAAAAAGTAGTAAGTTTCATCAATGATTTATTTGAGATGAATTAAAATGAATTGAATTGATTTTTCAACAACTAGACACCCCTTCAAATTTTGAACTCGACTTCGACACTTTAAGTTGATCTAGTAGTGGAGGGTGGCGGGGCACGAACGAACGAGATGGGCTAAGATTTAAGATTTTTTTTAATTGATTTTTTTTTTCTAAACATGTCAAGTGTTATCCTCAACCAATGTGGTTTGATGAACTAGATTTGAGGTTTGCTCCCTGAAAATGAAAGGGGAGGAACGAAATGGGAGAAATGAAAGCCAAACCACTAGTTTTAGGTTGTGCTTTGAAACTCACTATTTTCAACTCTCAATTCAATCCTCCGAAGCCAACCGATTTTCCATTGTTTGCCGAAATCAACTCGATTTGAGCTAACAGATGCACCAATTTGAGCTCTGAACTCAACAAACTCGTTTGAGCAAGGCTTGGTAAAGCATCTAGTAGAAGAGGTATTAATTATCCTCTCATGTTAATTTATTGAATTTTACTATATAGTCGCAGGTTACAAATGTACTTCTTAGAAATAATTTGTCAACATAGTTGACCATTTCAGCTATTGCTCTTGGTGAACATGATTGTGTTGTTTATTGTTTTATATTTGGTGTCTTTTGGCATGGTCAAGTCTCAATTCCAAAGAAGCTGAAATTACTTCATTGATTATTATTCTTTCTTGGTAATGTAGAGGATTCCAATACTCCTTAAGCTTCCCCCTCACATAAGAAAAATGATAATTTGTAGTGCTAGTGTGGAGACAAAACATGAAGTGATTGAATAACCAAAAGTTGGAATGACATTTGCATCAGAAGATGAAGTTATGCTATGGTATAAGACATATGCTAAACGAGTGGTGTTCGGTGTAACAAAAAGAAGTTCAAGACCTAGAGATGACGGGAAGTTGAGGTACATCACTCTTGCATCTGTTCAACAAGGTGCATAGAAATCAATGCCATGTAATATTCTTATATCAAGACCAATTGAGACAATGGGTTATAAGGCCAAGATTAATGAAACTGTCTCGATGGAAAATATGCACTTTCCACCATAATGGTTGAATGCACACATGCATTAAGTCTTGGAACAATAAGATTTTTTTAGATGCAATAGAAAGTTGGATACAAAAGAAGAATAATCGGTTTTACTACATCAAGGATGTGAATGATGAATGTTGATTAAAAAATGTGTTTTGGACAAATGCACAAAGTAGGTGGGCCTATGAATATTTTTGGGGGTGGGGGGAATTTTTTTTTTTAAAATTTGGGAGATGGATAACCTAGGGGTTATTTTATCAATCAATATGGGAGGAGAGAGAGGTGGTTTTGCTTCTAGAGAGAGCTATGTTTGGTTAGTAAGGTGATCTGAGATCACCTCAAACTACCTCACTACTATTCATAAACTATTAACTACTTTTTTACTACTATTTATTACATTTTCATTACTATTCACAGATAATCTAAGATCACCTCAACATTTAAACTTAACTCAGGAGTCATATGACAAAAGTTTAGTAGTATGATGGTGAACAATATGGAGAGGAAACACGAGTAGAAAAAAAATAATGTAGGGAACATATATGATGGTGATTACTTATACAAAGAATTGGGATTAATTACACTTTGCCTCCTCCAACTATCACCCAATTCACAATGTGCTCCTGAAACTATTGATTGCATCAAAGTGGACCCTCTTATTTTTAAAACATCACAATCCCCCCTTTCGTCTACAATGAGCGTTAAATCAAACTGAAGAGTCGCCCATGTGGTTCTCACATGTTAATCCTTCAATGCAAAGACAAAATCACCCCTCACTCCATCGGCTTCCACTTCCCCAAACTGAACTTCATATTCGAAAATCTCCAAATCCAAAATTCAAAAACCCTAACTCGGAAACCATTGACCATCGATCAAATGCTATTTGCATTGGTGTTTCGTTCGTCTTCGCACCAATCTAAGTGGCTTCATCAAACATTTTCGTTTGTCTTCATTGAATTGGTACCTGTCTTCTTCGTGCAGTGGGTGTTGCAGAGGTGAGTCCATCTCGAAATGACTCTATCTTTGTCTTCATCGAATTTGTATGTTTTTCGTGCGAAACTGAGTAATTTGGAATGACAAATGTTTCACTTTTGAGGATGTCCGTATCCAATGTTACACGTGGGTGGGTCCAATGTTGTATGCTTCCTAATATGACGCTAGTGCATTGCTGAGTGGCATTAGTTGTCCCAGTTTGAGAACACAATAACATGGGGGTGTTGTTGTTGTCTTTGTTGTCGGGTTGTGACAGAGAGACCACAAAGGTGATCTCTTGCATAAGAAAATGCACAAATTTATCTGTTTGGTTCAATAGTTTACATTTGTTTATTTTATGGTTGGTCTAAAAATTGACTACGGTCCATGACTAATTTAATAGACAATATTTTGTAGGATGACTATGAGGAATTTGTTATTTCAAGTCCATCATGGTGGGGTAATTGATAGGTGGGAGAATGAGGAATATGTTTGGGGTAAGACTGATGTGTACCACGAACCATATAATGAGGATCAGCTATCATGGATTGAGATATAGAAGATTGTGACCAAATATGGTTACCATCCAGGTGACCTAGTCTACTATAGACACACTGGCTTGGGATGCATAATGATCTTAATTTGCTTACATCTAACCATGATGTGCTGTCTATGGTGGCTACGCTTCAGGGTCAACAAGTGGCTCATTTGTATCTTGTGTCTCATTCTCGAACTTCAGTGCACCAGTCTTCTTTGCATGATCATGACGTCGAGGAGGATGTGAGTGAGGATGAGAATGATGAGGAGGAAGTAGAAGCACGTCGCCTTGGACTTAATAATCCATTTTGGAAAGAAGTGTTGAGTAGTGAGGATGAGTTGTATGACATTGATGTCAACACAATGGGAACATCGAGGTCAAAGCTTGCACAACCAAAGAGCAAAGGTGTTAAGTCTCAAGTGACAGTTGATGATAAATGTTGCGTCTAAACTTTTACCCATTATTTGAATAAAAATTCAGAGCAGTTTTGCCTGCAAGTATACAGGTGTCGTAGTACGTTACAAGATCGAATCCACAAGGATTGACTAATGTGATAAAGGGAATAAAATGAAAGGAGATTTAAAAAAATAAGAACATATAATAAAAAAAAATTGAGATTACTGGGTTGAGAATTTTAAACGTAACAGAATATAACTGAAACAATAAAGTAAATTAATATGGAGAACGACTAAGGTTCCGAGGATCCATCTAATAATTTATGAAATTGTTTCCAATCAATTTAACTCAGTTAGACTAGAATAATGATTCTGTCTAACTGGAAAATTTAACAATTAAGCCCAAGAAAATTAATCACCAAATATTAAGTTTGAATAATTGAGGGTAGAGACATTCACAAGTCCAATTAATTACCACAGGGATTTTTCAAGTATTCACTGTATTCGAAAATCACAATGAATCAAGAGAAATATATAGATAATTAACGTTTCTAAAAATAATACCAATCAATTAATCAAACTCACAATATGAACTCTATTATTGATATAAAACAATATTTAAATTATTAGACTTCACCTCTTCACCTTAGTATAAAAAATTAGCCAACCATGTTTATCACAATAACCATGGAATTTAATGATCTTTTCTCCATTAGAAAACTAAAATAAAACACAACACCAAATCTTACAAAACAAGCTTAAAGAAAATAAAATTAACTCTCAAGTGAAATAAACTCAAATAAACAAAGAAATGAGCTAATACTTAAATAAACACTGCATGTAATATAAATTAAAACACTGCATATAAGTGCTGAAGGGCCGAAAAAAAAATGGAGTTCTCTCCAACTCTCGTCCGAACTCTCCTCTCCCGTTCTCTCCAACTCTCGTCCGAACTCTCCTCATCTCCCTCTCTAAAATTCTCTCCTTAAAAAAAACTCTCCGAACTGCCTCTCCTATTTCTACTTCTTTCCTCCGAAAACCCGATACCCTCACTCTCTCACAAACTGATCTTCCGAACTCCCCCCCTCTCCGAAAACTCTCGAACTCACTCTCAACTCTCCTACTCTCTCAACTGCTCTCTCTCCCTCGAAAACCCGATACCCTCACTCTCTCACAAACTGAACTCCTCTCTCTCAACTCTCGATCTCAACTGCATCGAACTCTCCTCTCTTCTCTCCCGAACTCCACTCTCCACTCCTCTGCTTACCGTAAACTCTATTCCTCCTCCAAACTGTCTCCCCAACTCCCCTGGACCCGATGCCCTCCTCTCTCTTTTATAGGCTTCAAAGAGAATAAACAACACAACTCAGAGCATGCACGTTCGGTCTGCAGCTTCCAGCTATACTGCACGTTCGGTCTGCTGCCAGCTTGAGGTTCTGCTCCAGTTGCTGCCCATGTGAATGCCAACTGTAAAGGAAAATAAATCAGTCGTTGTTGCTGCTTAGTCTGCTGCTCCACTTCGCTTTTATTTCCACAGCTGTGTTCCGAGTGGGTTGCTGCTGGTTTACTCTGCACCAGCGTGTGAGATTGCCAACCGACAAGAAGAAAAAAAAATCCCAGGCGTGCACCTGCTCTGCACTTTGCTTTAATTTCCACAGCTTTGTTCCGAGTGGGTTGCTGCTGGTTTACTCTGCACCAGCGTGCTTCTGCTCTGCAGCTGCTGCAGTTCTTGTTCCAAGCGTGCATCTTTCCAGCTCCTGAGTTATTGCTCCGCATGCTATCCTACCAGCTGCTGCCCACGTGAAGGAGTCTGCTGCTATGTAGGATTCTTGTTCCAGCGTGGTTCTCCTCTGCCTTGAGGCCAGTTGCTGCCCACGTGATGCCATCCAACCCAGTGAAACCGAAGCTTCTTCCATGTGAAATCTGCTGCTCCACTTCACGTCCAGTTCCTTGCACGCTTGTGTCTGCTGCTTTGTTCCGAGAGGGTCAAGTCTGCTATGAGAGTTTGCTGTGCGTGAGTGCTGCTGCATCTTGTGAGGCCACGATCCCACTTATTTCTTTTATGCCGAAAGCTCATGTGCATTTATTCCTCCAATATTCCACCAAGCTAGTACAAGCTGTCTGCTTCCCTCATTTTCGTTCAGCCCATGTGCAGCAACGTGCACCTTTTCTTTTCTTTTCTTTTCTTCTTCCTACTGTATTTCCGCCCGAGGCTCTTCTTTTATTTTAGCTTGCAGTTCCTCACTTGAATTCTGGCTTAACTTCCTCTTTTTCTCTTCATAAAACAGAGAATGTTTGCTGCCGTGTATGGCTCAAGGTGGCTGTGGTCTGCGAGGGTGCAACTGGAGGATGAGCGAAAGGTTGAAGATGAGTGAAAACGACATGTCGTTGTTAGAGGTAAACGACATGTCGTTTAGGTGGATCTGTAAAACAGAAAATTAAATTAAAAAAATAAAAAATAAAAATAAAATAAAATGAAAATAAAAATTAGACAAGTAAAATTAAATAATGATCACATAAAATAAAAAATAAAACTAGACAAATAAAATAAGATGAAGAAACTAAAATAAATAAAATTAAACAAGAGATGAAAAATAAAATTTAAGAGTGTGTTGTGCATGTGAAGAATTTATTGCACAAATAAATCACAAGTTATAAAATCAAACATAAACTATGCTTTTAATCAATTTTAATTCACAACTTGGATTTATGCCTCTTAATCAATTTTTCCATCTAAAACCAATGATAAAATAATAAAATAATAAAAAATATATTGGTTTTAAATGTATAAAATATGCAATAATGCAGCTCAATCAATAAAGAACCACAATCTTCCTCAGATTCTAAGGATGAAGGGAGGAGTCAGGACAGAAGTGGTCCAAGGTGGCTAGAAGAGGATGACATAGGTATAAAATACTCTTCTATTTTCTTGTTTATTATTTTATTGTTCATTTTTCAAAACCTGCTAAATAGTGATTGCTTTCACAATTAGCATGTAACTTATCTGATATCACACCAAGTGACGTCCTTCAATCTCCTGTCCATAGTGGCAACAAAGGACATCGTGATTTTAAGTTTCCTGAGTTTCAAACTGTTGACTTGGAGAAGCCAAAAATATCAGTTGGAATGAAGTTTGGATCTACAGCACAGTTTAGATAGACAATAAGGAGGTTGAACCTAAATATAGGTAAGTCTATAAAATTTACAAAAAATGATGGGGATAGGGTTACTGTTGTCTGCAATACCCCTAAATGTCCTTACCGAGTTTATGGGTCTTGGATTAGAGGGAAACAAACTTTCCAGATAAAGTCTATGAATTCAAGACATGATTGTAGCAGGAGTTATAAGAACCCCATTGTCACATCATCCTAGATTGCAAATAAGATGATGCTACTGTTTATAGGCCAACCTAATATGCCTATCAATGCACTTGATGATGAGATTAAGAGAAAGTGGGGAGTGGAAGTTCCTAAAATAAAGTTGTATCGTGCTCGAGCGAAAGCTCAGTTTACCATATTTGGCAGCCGTAAAGAACAGTATGACAAGGCATGGGACTATTGTGAGGCCCTGAAACAAAGGAATCAAGGGAGTTGTTTGTTAGTTAGAGTGGAACGAATAGTCCTTGAGTTACCTCCTATTTTTCAAAAGATGCACGTAGGATTGGCAACCTGTAGAGGGGGTTTTAAGGCTAGTTGTAGACCATTGATTGGTTTGGACGGTTGTTTCTTAAAAGGACCATTTAAGGGGCCGCTCCTATGTGCTGTTGGTAGAGATGCATATGATAACATATACCCCATTGCCATGGCCATTGTGGAGGTAGAGTTAAAGGATGGTTGAGGATGGTTTATTAAGACACTTATATCCAATCTTGGACAGCAACCTGAAACGGGTGGACATTTATTGGTGACAAACAAAAGGTAATTTTATAAATATTTCAATATATTCTATTAACTAAAACCTATTAAATGAGCCACTCATCGAATATTTTTTATAGGGTTTAAAGCTAGCAATGGAGGAGTTGGTGCCTTACAATGACAACCGTATTTGTGTCAGGCATTTGTATGCCAATTTTCAAGATGCTGGCCACAGAGGTGTGGCTTTGAATGAGAAATTGTGACAGGCAGCCACAACATACACCAAAAGGGACTTTGAGAGAGCTATGGAGGGACTGAAAGCCCCTAACCAGCTTGCATATGCCTACCTGAAGGTCATAGACCCATCACGATGGTCTAGAGCATGGTTTAACACATTTTCAAAGTCTAACCTGATAGTGAATAATCTCAATGAATGTTTCAACGCGTATTTTCTGCACGGGATAAGCCAATGTGATTATGGTGGAGACCATACGGAAGACAATGATGGGATGGTATCAGTTGAAAAGGGAAGCAATTGGTAAATGGGAGAAAACAATCACACCTCAAATAGTCGCGAAGCTTGAACTTATGCATGACTTGTCCATCTATTGTACTCCAACGTATGCAGGATGTGGTCAGTTTGAAGTTAACAATGTTGGTAGGCAATATGTGATTGATTTGAAAAAGAGGACCTGCTCATGTTTGAGATGAAACATGACAGGTATTCCATGCCCGCATGCATACACATGTATTGTGTATTCTGACCAAGACCCTAAGAGATATGTGCACCATTACTATAGTGTAGATATGTGGAGGGTAGCATACGAGCCTTTAATTTACCCTATGCGTAGTGAGGATCAGTGGCTCACTACCACATACAAGAAGCCCACTGCTCCTGAGGTTAGGAAACAACCCAGGAGGCCAAAGAAACATCGAAGAAGAAATGAGGACGATCAACAAGGAGCAAACAAGTTGAAGAAAACTGGTGTGCATATGACCTGTTCGAGATGTAATCAAGTTGGTCACAACATAAGAAAATGTCCACGTGGGAACACAGGCACACCCTCCTTCACTTCTGCAACAGAATTTCAAGCTCCTTCATTTCCAAATGAACAAGTTAGTGGCTACTTCTTCCTTATTTACTGTACAGTATTCATTTACATATTGCTTGAGAATGTTGAGAATGTTCATTTACATTTAAATGTGGTACTAGGTCATTTCACAACCTCCAATGTCAGAGCCTTCGTAGGCAACATGGCAAACAAGTCCAATAGTGTAGACTCCCATGTCAGAGACTTCACAGGCAGCATGGCAAACAAGTCAAGCAAGCCAAACTAATCAACTACAAGCCAATGCGGGTCGTGTAAAAATGTTGGCCAAACGACCACCCAAGAGGCGGTCTACAAGACTTGGGAACCACCACTCACAAACTAGTACACGTAGACCTGTGTTTGTGGACTTAGACGTCGATACAAGCAATCAAGCACAAGGAAGATTGTGTTCTTGGGGCAATCTTGGAAGGGGAGGCATATAATTCAGAGTTGGTCAACTGCCACCCAAAACCCAAGTGCCTCCTGCCAAGGCTAATGCATCAATGCCACCCAACACCCAAGTGCCTCCTGCCAAGGCTAATGCATCAATGTAGAAAGGGAATGGTGTAAAGTCATTTTCACGTGTGGAGAGGATGAACGAAGATAAAATGGGAAAACGGAAGCGACCAAATTCGCAATATTGACTTGATGTTGTAATGATGTAGTTAGGGTTTAATGACATTATTGTTATTGGAAAACTTTTGTTGTAATGGTCCATAGTTCACATTTTTGGTTTTATGGTGTTATGGTGACATTCTAATTGAGGGATTTTGATATATAGGGTGACATTATTATTAATCATTATCAACACAGTAAGTTGTTGCCACAAAATTCACTCCATAACCAAATTATATACAACAAGTGATGTCCAATACAACAATCAAATTCAAAACAACAACCATAGTCAATACACATCCAAAAAATTACATTAACCAATCATATGCTATCATCAAGTAATGGTGACCTTCATCGGCATGATGGGACATTTTCATGCAAATAACAACAACAACCAGAACAATTACAATGACATCACACCATATGCAGTTATTGTATTTCTTGCGCAAGTCTTTAGATTTTTCGTTCTCCTTATACAAAAACTCTTGGATATGCTCCATGCGCTCCATTTCCATCACTAAGTTAGCCTCTAATTCCGTAGATTTTTCCTTCAACTTATTGCATAACTCTTAGATATGCTCCCTGCACTCCCTCTTCATTACTAAGTTAGCCTCTAATTCGGACTTCTCAATCTTGAACTCACGACTCTGTATCCGGAGTCTATCTTGTAGCTGACCAACGACATCTCTGCACGTGGAGCAAAAATCATCATCTACCTAATCAAAAAATGTATAAAACCTATCACCACCCCCATGTTGACAACCAGGAGTCCAATATGGGCATCTCCAAAACTTCCTTTTGTAGTTATCATCCGTAGTTGACACTCTTAGACGTGCCTGCAAATTGCAACGGCAAAATGGGTCATCCAGTGGTACTTTACCACCCCAGCTTGTGCTAGATGAACCAGTGGACATCTTTCACAACCTGCAAAAATATGTCAGGATTATGAGTACATAAAAGAAACAGTCGAAAGAGAGGTTGATAAGCCAAAAACTTTCTACTCTATAGAATTGAATCGATATTATTCTTTACAGACTACTGTAGCTTTATACAAAAGGAGCAAAGAATCCTAACAAACTAAACTGGAACATTGTTGAGCTACAATGTACAGTCATTTATAGCATTCTTGAGCTACATCAAGGCAAAGATTTGTTATCAATACAAGTAATGGATTTATTGCGATGGAGAAATCATTGAGGTACATGCGATGGAGAAAGCAATTAGAATTAGAGCTCTACCAAAAAACTCCTCTGCAATGGAGTCGCCGACAGCTCGAAGGGGACACCGACGTCGTGGTCGGCAGCTTTGCTAGGGTTTGTCGTCGCCCACCTTCTCTGCAGTCTGCCCCAACTTATTTCTCCATCGTGCCCAATGGCTTCAAGCCAGATGTCCTTCACTTTGAAACGAAACCATTTTTGGGCATTAATAAAACGAGTCGTTTTGGCCATGGAGTTTGGGGATTTTCAGACATGAAGTTCAGTTTGGGGAAATGGTAACCGATAGAGTGAGGGGTGATTTTGTCTTTGCATTGAAGGATTAGCATGTGAGTAGCACGTGGGTGAGTCTTTCGTTCAATTTAATGCTCATTGTAGACGGAAAGGGGGGGATCGGGACATTTTGAAAATACGATAGTCCACTTTGATGCAATCAATAGTTTCAGTAGTACATTATGAATTAGGTGATAGTTGAAAAGGCAAAGTGTAATTAACCCAAAGAACTATGAAGCATAGAAGAGAGGCTTGTGGAGGGAGAGATAGGGAGGAAACCATATTGAGGGTGAAAAGAAGCCAATTGCATGATGTAACAAGGCAATGGCTGAAGGTGGTGGCCAGGGAACCAATAGAGAAGATGGCAGCAACGAAGGAGAGGAAAGGGAGAAATGTTCGGGCAGGAAGCCGAAGGGGATTTAGGGTTTCTGTGTGGGATCTGAGCTCGTGGGCTTAGGCTAATCAGTAGCTTAATGGGTTGTAATAATTAATAGGGCTTGGCCCATAACCTGTTGTGAGCCCTTTAATGGGACGTAGCTTGTTATCTTTAGATCTGTTATTTTACTCTCTACTGTTGACTGTAGCTTTAGCTTTACTTCACAGTTAGTTACAATTTGTTACAAGTCTGGGAGCATATAGTTCCCCGGGAAAGGATTCCCTTATGAAAAATCAATATAAAGAATATTTCATTTTTCCTTTTTCTAGAGGCTCTCACCATTTCCAGTAGGCTTGTAACACATGATTGATTATTTTTTTTTAAACTTGTTTTCTCTCTAATGAAAAAACTTTCTTCTGATTTGTTCTCTCAAAAAAAAAAAAAAAAAAACCCACCCTTTGGTTAAAAAGGTAGGGCAACTCATGACCTTTTCTCATTAGAACTTCAATCACAGAAGTATTGTTCAATCCATAATAAAAATAAAAAAAATAAAAATAAAAATCCAAATTGAATGCCATTAGAAATAAACCTTTAGAAATTCCAATCACAATTTATCTATCGGAGCAACCATGACCCCGGAATAAATGTTTTTTTATACATGATACCAAGCCTGAATAAGAGAGAATATTTCTTTTCTGGAAACCATATGATATGGCCAACCTCCTTCTAATGCTAGAGCTAATTACTACTTTACCCCCACTTTTTGGGTCAGCATAAAATCCCTCCAATTGAGTAACATTCCCTATTGTTATAAACCTTTCATATGAATAATGAATAGAGAGGTACAAAGGTCATGTACACTTGCTATTAGATCAAGAAAAAGAGGCCAAAAACTTTCATGCCGCCAACAGAATATTCCTCTGCCAGTAACTAAGAATTTACAATGTAATATATAAGCCAATGGAAAATGAATCATTAGCTTGAGAGTCCATTGCGAGTGTGAAAGGTTTGTTTATGCACAGCCTGCAATCATAAAAAGGCATTTTGTTGAGAGCAATCGACTATGTTAGCAAAACAATGCTAAACTAAAGTAAGAAAGAATAGATTTAGATAATAAACCAGGAAGGCTCTTTTCAACAGGAACAACATTTTATCTGCTGCACACATTTTTCTCTTCTTGTTTTATAAACTAATTTATGTCTTCTTTAAAAACAAATATCAATAAGAAGTGTGCAATTTGATCATGTTAATTACTAATGAGAAATACTCCAGCCACAAAGAAATTACACAAAAGCAATCCCACAAACTGATGTGGTTCGTCAGATTGTAAAGTTACTTTTATTATAAAGTAGATCTAACAGATTGGATGAGGCCACGTCAGTAAATATATATATATTTATCAATAATTTTATGCTTCTTGGTACCTTCAAATGGTAATAATATCGCCGCCCATCTTCAAACAGGTGAATTGGAAGTACCCAAGTCTATAAAACAACAACAATAGCTAGTGAGCCCAATGGGTTCCCATGCCCATTCCCTGTTCCTAGTCTTCGAAAAATACTCTCACCCATTCTACCTCCTTCCAACCTCAGGATTTTCATTCCAGAGCCATTCATATTTTGAAAAACCCATATTCCATCCAACCCTGCATCTTCTACTTCCCGACAATAAGTTCTACTTCTTCGCCAACGCAAGTGCGGCAAGTCCTCCCAGAACAAAGTCAATATAGAAAATCAAGAAATCATCTCAATCAAAACAACTATCATTAGCATTACCCAATAATCCTAAATCCTCGAAACAAGAACATTAGAACCATGAGTAGACATTCCCTTCAGAAATCCATACTAAAACGTGATCTAACATATAAAACGTAAAATTCCAAAGATATATATGTTGTTACAATCTAAGATTTTGGTTGGCAAACAAGTAGAGAGGAAAAACAGAAAAGAAACTAATCATACACAGGAGACACAACATTTATGTGTTCTGCACAAAGACCTACACTTGCAGACACAAACGATCAAGAGAAATTACACTTAACACAAGGTGAAATAAAAAGATAATGAGAAACCCTCCAACCCTAAAGCACAATACACCCTGTTACATTGGTAACCAAGAATCAAGATTAAGAGGACGGTTGGAGTAAAAGCTTGGTCACCCTCAAAAGAGTGCTCTTTATCCATTGAAATGCCAAGAGGGGAAAAACTCACAAGATAAACTTGTCCAACCACAATATACATACTAGCCGTACACCCAGGCGATGCGCGACAAATTATTAAGTTTTAATTCTATTAAGGAAATAAATTAATGCTGAGAAGGTTATCCAATTGATTTAATAACCTGAAAACCAAATAGTTTTGATAACCTTGAAACCCAACGGTTTTAAGGTAAAATTGAACTTAAGAAAATTTAAAATTGTAACTAACAGGAAGTGCAAGATACAGCTAATGAAGTGGAAAGAAATGGTGGAAGTTGACAGGAAGTGTAATAGATGGGTAATAAAAGGTGGAAGTGAAAATGTATTTGTATTATAATTAGGGAATAATAAAATAATAAAAAATTAAAATTAAAAGACAAATGCTGAGGTGGTGCAATATTTTACAAAGAGGATGCTTCAGCTTTTATATATTGTAATAGATGTGCCTGCCTGTGTATCCAAATTCAGCAAGAACAAATCATATTGAAAGAAAAAAACTTAGCATATAGCAGCAGATGAACTCACAAACATAAGCTTAGAAGAAAAGTGAGCCATGAAGCTAATAACAGGAGGCTACTCTGACAACACAATCTTTTCATAGCATCTCCTCAAAACAAAACTCACATCAAGTCCAACTTTGACACGAAAAGAGCTATGGCATCTCAACTTGCTCAACCATAATTAATGCACAACCCATCACTTCTTCATAACCATATCTCCATGGTGGTTTTAATCTGCCTTCTTTGTTTTCCATTAGAAATACTATATTTATGCTTCTCCACTATATCGTTTAAAAATCTTCATAAACAAGCTGTTTGACCGTGGCTGTTTGCAGCTTTCTAAGAGCTTCCATATCTAGCACCACCTTCTTGCTACCACTACTATTTACTTATATATCATCATATTCTTTTCCCATGTGAATCATAGTTGACTCATTGATGTAATATCCCAACAGACGATAACTTTAAACGATGTAGGACCAAGACACCATATCCTATATCATTTCACCAAAGATGCATAACCAAGAAATAGGAACTTTTTTAGCCCTAGTTCAAGTTTACCATCATTTTCATGAGCATATGCTCAACAATCAAATATTTTCGTGTTAATATAAACAGCAGGGTTACCTGAAAACTTCATCAAGAGTACATTTAATAGCTACTGATGGAAACCTATTCGCTAACAACAGGCATATTGATTACTCATGACCAAAACTCCCTAGATAGTCCAGCATTAGACAACAAATACAATGCTCCCTCCAAGAGAGCCATGTTCATGTGTTTCGGAACCCCATTCTATTGTGGCGTCCTCTAACTGTTCAGTATCTCACAATCCCTTCGTTCTTGCAGAACTTGCTAAATTCAACTTCACAAAACTCCAGACCATTATCACACTGAGGCGCTTGATCTTCTTTTCAGCTTGCCTCTCAACCAAAGAGTTTCATTGCTTCAAGGTGTCAAAAGAATAATTTTATGCTTCAAAAAATAAATCCAAATCGTCCTAAAAAATACTCAAAGGTCAACAAATTATGGACACAACACTTGAAGCAACATGAAAAGGACCACATAAATCCAAATGAATGTAATTCATTGTCTCTTTGATCCTGTGAAAGCAACACTGAACTCGAGTCAACATTGGTTCTCATTCACACAATATTCACCTTCCTGAATTTTGTTTACAACATAATAGGCCCCTCTTGCTTAATTCCAGTATATCCCTCTTCCACTCATATGCCAAAGCAATCTGTAGAAAACATAAAAGCAGCTGTTGTAACTGTTGTTTTCTTGTCATGTAGCAAACAAAGGTTCCCAATCTTCTTACCCTTCATCACAACCATTACAATAATAGGAATCTTCAAGACAACTTCAGCAGAATACCCAGCCCACAGAGTTAAAAGAGTACAAACAAATATGAAACACAGAGAACATCAGTCAGGGTACTAACGGTACCAGCATGCACATCTTGGCTCGAGCAAGACTGATGTTAACTGTCTTGTAGTTGTAAGGTTGCTACTTCCCATTATACACGATCATTGCTCACTAGTCGGTATGTGACAAACTAGTGTGATGTAAGCCTTCCAAATCAAGAACCTAATCCTTCCCAGACTGAAGATTCTCAGTGACCATTGACAAGATGTCTCCAGCATCATTCAGATGCTCCTATATGACGCTGGCAATTGCAGAATATTTGTTATTTTGTTCTCTTTATTTTTAGACTTGGACATTCTTTTTTGACGTGCCCTAGTTTGTGAGAATAATGGCATTCAATTTTATTGCTCAATTTAGATTTTCCATTGCCAACAGAAACTCTCTCCTTTTTCTACCTTGAGCAACCAGAGCATCATTCAGATCATTTGTATCAATACTAGACACACTTTTTCTCAACTCTCGAGAGTTTAGAGCAGCAGACCTGACATCCTCCATAGAGCAATGTAGTGAACAAATGCTCTTAGGAGGATTTATCAAGAACAATATTATATCAAGAATATTAAAATCACTACTTATGTCCACAAATAATTTTACTGAATCCAAATCTTGAACGGATATGCCTTCCTTCTTAAGAATGGTATAACCATCTTAAGAATGGTATAACCATATTGTTTCAAATACAGCCTTATCGCAAGAGATATGGACATATAGAGTTTCTCCAATAGTACTTGCACAGAATTCTCTTCACGGACTTCAAGCAAGACTACATCAATACACAGTAGAACAGTACTGTGTGCCTTAATCAAAGAACCTCCATATCTTCTTCCAACCTCGTGGCAGGCAACATTGCCTTACCCTCCAAAGCTTTAATCCTGTTGTGAAAGTAAAGCATGTATCTTCAGATGTCAAATATTGAAAGCATCCCTCCCATCAAATTTGTCTACATCAAATTTTGCAGATGAGTTCTAGGTGCCATTCTAAAATACCAACAGAAGCAACACCTTGCTTTAATACTAGTTTCATGTGAAACGTTAAAGTTTCATATATCTTGGTGCCGAACCACATAGATATTGTGTCCCTTTTGTATGTGTCTAGCTGCTTGAGCTGAACAAGAAGATGGGTGATGGAGTAGAGTAGCAATGAGGAGGGTCATGCTCACTCTTGATGATAGCAAGGGGTGCTCAGGCACACTCCTCCCCTTGAAAACCCTCCCGCCATCAGATTCTAACCCATCCCTTTCGCCATCACCAACACTGCAACAAAGTGATTTTCCAGAGAGAAGAGACAATAAAGACAAAGGGCAGTGTGGACTTAGGATCTCTTTATAGCATACGATCTATCATATATTTATGAAATTTTAAATATAACCAAGGCGAAGCAAAGTGGGGCAACCAAAATCAGTCCCCACCACAAACCCATCTTGGGTTTCGATACAAAACCCCATTCCTTCACTGGATGGAAAAGCCCACCCACCTAACAACTCCCCAGTTTGACAGACGTAATTGCCATCCCTAACAACAACAATTGACAAAAAAAGATATGGTTCAACAAATCACAACTCATTTTGGAGAAGCTTCAAAACTCAAAGCTCCATTTAACAAAGAGCAACAAAAGTGAAATCACGTGAATTTTATACAGCATAGATGCACACACTATGATTGGGAAAACAATTACTTGGAAGGGAAAACAGTACCGCATGCAACCACAAAGACAATCCAAGGAAAAATCACAAAGATATGAAGAGATCTCTAGAATTACTTACTATAAAGTACTTAAACCTGCTTCTTTGCTAGCTCTGTTGCATATCAAGGATTGAAAAAACTTGAACCACCAATATTGATAGCAATTAACACTGATATACATGTGATCACTGCAAGCCAAAATAAGGCAGATCCTGCAATGCGCAAGTTTTTGACAATCATCAGGGCACACCATAAAAACCAATCAGAAATCGTGAACTGTAAATATTAACCACCCAGGATAGTTTGTATTAACACACCTCCTCTAGAACCTTCAGAGTCACCAGTGGAATTTGAGGGGATGGATTCAGCTTTAAGACCACGTGGTCGTGGTATTGTTGACCCTATCGTTGAGACATCATCTAAAAGTTTGGTATTTCCTGTTTCAGATGCCACTATTCCTTGAAATTCTTCACTCACAATCAATGCAGCTAGAACATCCATAAATGATTCTTTATCAGTTTCATTTGAAGAATCTCTTTCACCCTTCTCGTAAGTAACATTTGACTGATCAGAATCCGACAATTCATCATCTGAGGCATCCACATCAACAGAATCTGCCTCAGTCTTGTCATCTTCTTCATCCTCTACATAAGCCTTATACGTCAGTCGAAGTAGTATCTCTCCGGAAGACCTCTTTCTAAATAGTCCCCAACCACCTCGCAAGACAACAATCCTGTCTGTTGGTACAGTATCTTGAAGAGAACCCAGATCAACCTGGAAATTATACACTATTGATAAGCTACGCAAATAGGAAAGTTAAAGAACTGACAAGATAATACTTCCTGATTAGAAAAGTCTGTCCTATATTAAGTTCCCGGATAATCCAGTCAATTATGTGTATCAACTCATTACTGTAGGTCTATAGCTATTAAATACATTCAAACCTTCCAATGCAATGTCAATTCCAATAGAACCACTCAATTTTCATGGAATGACTAGGTTGCTCAAAAAGCAATTTATAGCATACTGGTTATAATGTCATCATAATGTCAATAATACCAACAATCATGAGACCCAAGCACGCACACAAGCACATGGAATATGTTACGCAAAAGAATAGCCAACTGACATTTTTTCTCATAGTGGACCTATGTTGTCGGCAAAACTTCAATCTTATGGGGAAAAAAACTCATAATTACCAAAAATGTCAGTTAATGAGTTATGCAACATCTACTATATTCGATACTACAAAGGGATACATACTGATGCAGTCCAGACACGTCAGTGCCACCTCAATAAATACACAGTTCTCAAATTTTCTTTTCAAAATTGATTCAAATGCCACTACCACATGGAAGTGTCATGCCAGTTTGTAGGCCCATGTAGCAGCGAATGTAATAGTCTAAGCATTTTCTGTCAATTAATTAAGTTAGGAAACCATACGAATACTTGTAAGAGAAACAAAACAATTTACCTCCCCTGCTCCAATAGTCAAATCCTTGAATCCTAGAGAATCCTTTACTTGGATGCACAATTTTTGTTTCCTAGGGTTCACAACGAGCATATGAAAATCCTGCCAAATATCACATAGACATGATTACTTGTGGTTCTACAACTTCCAATTGATATTCACTGATGTAGTGAGGCCTTTCTTGCAAGAACATGAAACACAACAGATGAAGCAAAATTACAAAGATATTTTTTTGGGGATAAGTATAAAATTGCTAAGAAGCATCACCTGATTCCATATTGGCTCACCAGGTGGACCAATGACTGTGGTTTGACTATTCTTTTTACTGCGTATAATTTGATCTCCCAAGCTTAGAATAACATATGGATCTGTTTTGCCTGACAAAAAAACAGACATGATAGGGCTTATTAAGAGGTCCAAGGACACATATATGGATCAAAGTATCACATTCACGGGCAATATCATATTGACTGTTTTCTTAAAGGAAAACTGAAACTGGCAGCTTAAAATCAATTCTGATATGACCACCAAGCAAAAAAAAAAATTCACAGGATGTGCACTTAAAATAGTTGATAGTTTAAGCAAATTAAATGTCACCAATTTATGAGCCAACCAGAATCCTCTTTGCAAAGATGTATACGAGGAGATAATCTTTACCGTAAAAAACGTAAGAAAGATTCCGAGCATCTACAAGAGTCACCGATAGTTCTCCAGTAAAATCCTTGTTTCCTTCTTGCATTTCTCCAGACTTAAAGACATTAGCAACAGGACCAACTGCTTTTCCTTTTTGGAAATCTAAAACAATCTTCTTTGGGCGGACAAATAGTCGAGGCAAATCCTCGGTGAGAAGTTTTGTCAAAAACCTAGAATAATTTAGTCAAGAATTTAAGCCAAAGAGGGGGGCAACACAAATAACAGGCATTCAAACACAAAAGTTATGGGTGATGCACCTTAGATGATGTATGAATATATCAGAACATTGGTATATTAGGGAAGAGATTACGCCATGAAATTTCCTTGGGAAAATCTTGTCATATACATCCGAAAGAATAATACTATTCTTTATTGGTATCCAAAATAATAATACTATTGAGAGAGAGAGAGGGAGAGAGAGAGAGAGAGAGATTATGTGATTCAGTGATATATTTCAAGTATATGATTTAGCCAAGTTGACAAACATGATCAGTTGCCTAGAAACTAGTAAGAAAACAGTGGGTTTAAATGCGACTTCAATCTTCTAATGAGATAAAGATCCATTTGGAGAAACAAAATATGAAACACAGCCATTGGATATCTATTGGTAACTTGACATAGTTTTGCAGTTGACAGACGGTAGTTTCTACAGACACTATTTTTTTTTTATGTACAATTTACAGGGTGGATTCTACCAATTTCATATCACACACAAACATATATCCCCCACTGCTTATGCGGCCACTCCTGAGGAGATTTCCAAGGAAAATTTATGATTTAGAAGCCAAATCTTTAAATAAAACATCCAGTAATGAAAAATAAACAAATAATAAAACATGTTAATAGTTGATGAAGAATTGTACAAATAAGCTTATGTCCTCACACCAGCTTCAAGTATCATCAAATTATTACCATCTAGTTTTTGAAAGAAATTTCCACAATAAAATCTAAAACGTATCTATGAGAATTATATCTGAAACCAGACACAAGCAGAGCTCTCAAAATTACTCTCACTCTTAGATCAATCAAATCAGTATGGATAGCATATTTAGCTTGTTAAAAAAATAGAAATACGTTATAAAGAAATAAAAAGATAATATAATTGCCTTTACAAGTAGCATATACAATAGTTATCATGACTAAGAGAGACAAAGTCCACTTACATTGAGAGAACAGGAATTGCTGAATTTGTCCATTGCACGAGCAAAAGAAGAAAAGAAAAAGAAGTAAACATGCGTCAGTATCTTTGATATCAGGACAATTTTAATCATTCATAGAAAGTCTCAAGCAGGCTGTCTCCACGGTGAAGAGAACTTGGAAAATTCTACTGATAGGACATATTTTGGAACAATAGATACACTAACTTTACCAGGTTTTATACTGACTTTTATTTGGGTAGATACTAAAGTTTGAACATGTACCAAGACAAACTTTATACACATACTACTTTAGCTGGATACAAATATATCAAAAAACCCGCGGAGGCCATGAAATTATGCCCATAAAATTGAACAAGCAGACATACCCATTAAATTGAATAAGCGGAATGGAGACAATTCAAATTTGATCTTTGGAAGTGAAACAAAAGCCCATTGAACAGCTCCCACCCAAGGCTCCGTAGGTATCAATCGTAACTTGACCCAAAGCTCCCCATCAATGTCAAAATCTCGAACACCAACTGGCACAGCAATGGGGATAATACCAAATTTTAGTGAGAGCATTAACAGCATACGAGCGCCACCAGTATATCGAATGCCTATTTGGTACCTAGATGACATCAAAAGATCAGTCAAATGCAATATTGATTTGGTACACAAAGACATGCTATATATCTTTAACAATACCATATGTCATCCCAGCAAACCCTAGACATGTCACACCCCAAACTTCGGAATAGGCGAGAGCCCAAGTATATGGGACATATACAAGAGCAATGCCTAAGTGTGCTAGATTAGTGATACAAGGAATTCATGTAAAGCCATGCCATGAAAATCAATTAGAATTGACCAATACCAATAGAGTAAAGTATTGAAAAAGAAACTTCTAAGCTCATCCATTGAACGCTCTTGATCTTCTAAACTTCTTTAATTCCTCTCCCTCCAAATACACCACCATAAACATGTTGGAACCATCTTCCATATTCTTGCAAGTCACACCCCAAACTTCATTGAAAGGGTAAAAATGGGAACTTTGTAATAGTGTTTGTTACCATTATTATTGGTATTGATTTCGTAGGTCTATTTTATGAGCTTCAAAAAAGTATTAGAAAAGTAGCTTAGTGCCTAGAAGTAAGGTGTAACAAGGCCCCAATCCATGTCCTAATAGAAATAGGCAATAGAATCCAATAAAAACTAGGAATCCTACTTGTTTACTGATTACTCTTGACCAACCAACCCCTAATTTTAGGGATATAGCCTAAATTTAGGAATTAGTTTCCTAAAATTATGCTGAAGGGTTTTCCTAGAAGAGTTTAAAGTTATTATAGGGAAAATCTGACTAGGAGCAGGAATGCACATTTTGCTGCCAGCCCTATCTTTTAGGGATAAATCTTAGATTTTAGGACTCCTTTTTCTTTTGAAACTAGCTTCTAAAACTCTAGGTGTTTATCCAAAATATTTTTCTAAGAAAATTTTCTGTTAAGAAGTTAAAAACATTGTTTTCGTCAGCTTTGATGTAGCCCAACAAAACATTAACATTTTCTAATAAAAGGATCCTGAACACTATTATTTCACCCCAGCCGCAATTCCCCAACTGTTGCCCCTTTCAGCCCCAAAACTGAAAAAGTCTCCTAAAATTGCAGCCCTTCTCCTCTCCTAACAGAAATCCTGAGCATGGGCCTCCCTTTGGTCATTTGGATAAGTTTTCTTCAAGCTTTCCCAATTCTTTTCATCAAGGTTGCAGTTTAGATATCTAATAATCTTCTAATTGATTTCTATATCTTTCTAGAATGGTTTTTGTCCTGAAAATTAGAGCAAGATCTATTATTTCAAGAACTAAATAGCCAACCACTCTTGGTGTTTTTCCTTGAAGCTAAGGAGATAAGGTACGTAACTATTTTTTTTATAATTAATAAGAATTTTATTATCACTGTAGAAATACATGGGATCACAATCTAGGTTTATTCATTGTGATAACATCATTTATATACACTGCATACAATTGACATTTATACCCTCATAGGTTACACTAATTACAACCATGTCCTCTAACACTCCCCCTCAAGTTGGGGCATATATATCATATAGACCCACTTGAAACAAATAAGCTTTAAACGACTACAACACAATGACTTAGTGAACATATCTGCGAGTTGATCAGCAGACTTCACAAAAGGTGTAGAAATGTCACCACTTAGTATCTTATCGCGAATGAAGTGACAGTCAATCTCTATGTGTTTAGTCCTCTCATGGAACACAGGATTAGAGGCAATATGCACTGCAGCTTGATTATCACAAAATAGTTGAAGAGGAAAAGGAGCTAGAAACCCAATCTCTTGGAGGAAGTGTTGCAGCCATGTCAGTTCACTAGTAGTGTGAGTCATTGCCTTGTATTCAGCTTCTGCACTAGACCGAGCTACTACTGCTTGTTTCTTACCTCCCACAAAGGAACAATATCCAGTAGTAGATCTTCTATCTGAAGGAGATCCTGCCTAATCAGCATCTGAAAATGATTTTAACTCTGTGATGTCCATTTGGTCGATACAACAGTCCAAGGCTAGGGACTCGCTTAAGATGACGAAGAATATGAATTACAGCATCCCAATGTGACCCGTGGCGTTTGTAAAAACTGACTCAGTACACTCACTGCATAAGAGATGTCCAGTCTAGTGATAGTGAGATAATTTAATTTCCCAACAAGTCTTTGATACCTACATGGATCTCCAGACAAATCCCCTTCCTCCTTCAAGAATGTACGTTTTGGGTCCATAGGAGTGTCAATAGGTCGTGCACCTAATATGCCAATTTCTTCTAGAAGGTCAAGTACATATTTCCTCTAAGATAGGTTGATACCCTTTTTAGATCTACTGACTTCAATTCCAATGAAATATCTAAACTTGCCCAAGTCTTTTGTTTGAAACTGATCATTTAAAAATTGTTTTAGTCTAGCAATTCCAGCAAAGTCACTCTCAGTAATTACAATGTCATCCACATATACAACCAACGAAATGTGACCTGTATCACTATGTAAGTGAAATACCGACTGGTCTGTTTGGCATCTATGAAGACCAAATGCCAATACAGCATCAGAAAACCTCTCAAACCATGCTCGAGGAGATTGTTTCAAACCATATAATTTTTAACTTGCATACAGTACCTATATACTCCCCCTGAGCAACAAACCCAGGTGGTTGCTCCATATAAACTTCCTCATGCAAGTCGCCCTGTAGAAATGCATTTTTAACATCCAGATGAAATAAGAGACAATCTAAATTAGCAGCAAGAGAGATCAACACTTGAATATAAGAGATTTTGACAACTGGGGAGAAGGTCTCCTCGTAATCAATGCCATAGGTTTGAGTGTAGCCCTTTGCAACCAAGCGGGCTTTCAGACGTTCCACATAACCATCAGGATGAAATTTGATTGTATATACCCATTTACAGCCAACAGGTTGCTTACCAAGTGGTAGTGGAATAAGATCCCATGTCCCGTTATGGTGAAGGGCATCGGATTAGATAAAGCATCCTAAAGTGTCTTAAGAACATAAAGTTTTGAAAGTTGAGATGTAAAACATGTGAATGATGGAGATAAGGCATGATATGAAACAAATTGGCTAATTGGGTGTTGAGTAACAGAAGAACGCTTACCTTTGCGAAGAGCAATAGGTGGAGAGTCTAAGTACTACATGGGATCACAATCTAGGTTTATTCATTGTGATAACATCATTTATATACACTACATACAATTGTCATTTACACCCTCATAGGTTACACTAATTACAACCATGTCCTCTAACAATCACGAATGGGTATAGTCCAAGTACACAGGAAGTATACAAAGGAAATACCTCCTACACTCTAGAAAACAGGAAAACTAAAACATAAATAGATTCGGTACATTCTAATCATTCCTTACAAAGATCTTAGCCCACAAACTCAAAGTAGAAAAGAAAAAGTTTCGAAGATCTTCAAAAGAGTGCTCCTTGTCTTCAAAACATCTCCAATTTCTTTCCAGCCATAGACACCACATTAAACACAAAGGAATCATTCTCCACCTGACAGCAACATCTTTCCTCACCTCACAACCACGCCAACATGCAAGAAGCTACACAAGTTCCTTAGGCATCACCCAAAATAAACCTGTCCGACCAATAACCTCATACCACAAAGAGTTTGCCACCTCACAATGAAAATTAGACGTGTGACATGACATGTCAATTAGACATACTTCTTTTCATATCTAATAACACCAATTCAATTAGCTAATGTCTGATTTGTTAGCCCAAAGATAGAATTGAGTGATTAACAAGATCAAGCATAGCTATATCACAATCTGAAACAATGAAAAATTAACTGATCAAACATAGTCATACCACCTTTTAAACAAAGTACTAAATTGTAATATCTGACATTCATTGCTGAATAATTTAGATTGAATGATTTAATAACTGTTTTTATACGTAAAATAAATAATATCAATTAAAAGGTGGCACACAATTTGTTGAGGGGATATGATCATTGCACATTAGATGTTGCATGCTATAAGGATTTAACATTTTGTGAGGGAAAACATAGTATAAGTTTCCGGCGTTTCTCGCGATGGAATTTAGCAAGAAATTATTCATAGACTCTAAGATTTTTTATTTTTCTCGTGAGAATGACAAATGGTGGCAGTTCACAAAGAAAAGTCATAAGGTTTCTAAGTACATTACTGTGGATGTTCATGCTGTGGATTGGTTGGCCACTGTGGTGATTGCTTGTGGTGCGTCAGTTGGTCCATCGCATTTTTATAAGTCTAGACATAATGGTAATCAGGTGTTGCTTGCCCAACGTTGCCATAACAATAACGGCCGCCTTTTGTCATTGTCCAAATACGGGAAAGAGGTGAGGCATGGTTTTATCGCCGTCCCAGAAGGTTGGCAGGGTGAGGGGTGGAGGCAATTCATAGCAATGTTGAAAGAGATAGCCTTTATGTTGATCTTCCTATGATTGGAGGCAATTAGCTGAATCTTGTTGATCTTCCTATGATTGGAGGGGATTTCACGTGGTCCAATGGGAGGACTTGGTCAAGACTGGACAGATTCTTGGTTTCCTCTACTTGGGAGTCTCATTTTCCAGATTTATGTCAGAAACGACTCCCAAGATTATGTTCTGATCATTTCCCCATCCTTTTGGATTGTGGGGATATTAATGGAAGGCGTAGATATTTTAAATTTGAAAATATGTGGTTGAAGGAAGAGGGCTTCGTGGATAAGGTGAGGACTTGGTGGTCGTCATATCAGTTTTTTGGTTCTCCAAATTTTGTTTTAGCAAGAAAACTTAAAGCCTTAAAAAATGGCTTAAAGATTTGGAATGCAGAAGTTTTTTGGAATTTGAATAAAAAGAGGAAGACACTTTTTGATCAGCTACAAGCATTGGAGGAAAGGGAGGTGATGGGTGAAATTTCGGAGGAGGACATTTTGAGAATAGGTGAGGCGGTTGCTGAACTAGAGAAGATTTCTTTATTGGAGATCTCATGGAGGCAAAAATCTCGGGTTCTTTGGCTGAAGGAAGTGTCAGCGGGAATCAATATATGGATTTTAGTCATACCTTCCTTATTCACTGTACAGATTTTATATTCCTCACTTGGACAATATTTTCTAGCTGTAAATAGCTTGATCACAGCCTTGATTCTGTAAATTAGTAGGACTTTATAGTTTCCTTATTTATTTAGAGTTGATTGCTGTAATGGCTGATTTCCAACCTCGTAATTAGGGATATTGTTCTATATAATGAGAAGAACCCTCACAAAGAGGGCATTGAATCCAATTTGAGATGGTATCAGAGCCAAACCTTAGAGATGGTTTCGGTTCTTTCCAGTAAAGAATTTTTTTTTTTTTTTTTCCGTTGGTGTCAGCACCTTCTGTGTTTAGGGCTGCAACAATTTTTGGCTTGGTGCATGACCCTTCTCCCATATTATCGGCACTGTCTGGGAGTTCTGGGGTTGTCGACACCTTCTGTGAGTGCTTGGTGGACTGTGATACGTTGTCTTGCTTGGTGGGTGATAGTTTCTCAAACTATCGGCACTATCTGGGAGCCATTTGGTGCTTATTGGTGAGGTCTGTGCAGCATTTTGGGTTGTCGGCACTTGGTGTGCACGTGCACTTGGCGTGAGGCGACGGCTGAAGAACTGTTAGACCCCCACGTAAAGTTGCCTCTAAACTTGTCGCACATGTCCTAGCCATGTCCGGGACATGCCCCTTGATAATGCCACGAACATGCCTTGGCCTGTGTCTTGACACGCACGGGGCACCCAGCATGCAGGTCATGCGCACGCCCACGTGCGCGCCAGGCCACAGGCCCAGCGAGGTTAGTGGCCGTGCGCAACCCAGCACACGACCAGGCATGCGCATGCCCATGCGCCGCGTGGCCCTGCGCACGCACACTAGCCGCATGGCCATGCGCACGCCCCAAGCGCACGCCCCAGGCACACGCCCAGGCCCCCAGCGCCCATGCGTGCGCCCATGCCCCAGCGCCCAGCCATGCACCCAGCCGCATGGCCCCCATGCCGCACGCCAGCGAGGTTAGTGGCATGCCTTCCAGGCATGTCATCTAGCGCACAGCCCTAGCCTGTGCCATCCAACGCACGGCCCCAACCCGTGCCATTCAGAGCAGGCCAGTGGCATTCCCATTAGGCTTGGCATCCAGCGCATGGCTCCAGCCCATGCCTTGCAGCAGGCACACATGGCTAACCATCAACAAGCCGAACATGGCACCATGCCATGCCCACCAGCCGGCCCTTGCATGGCACCATGCCATGCACCAGAGCTAGCCATGTCGTGCCACCTAGCCATGGACCAAACCGAGAACCACCATGCACCACCTTAGCCAAACCATTGGCTCATGCATGCCACGGCCATGTGGTCCATGCCACTATCTTAATTTATTTTATTTATTTTATTTCCATTATTTCAAGTGAACCTATTGGAGATTTCCAAATTGTTTTACTTATAAATAGGACAACTTTCATTTGCTTTAGCATCTTTTGGCAAATTGACTAGAGTGAGGACCATTATTGAGAGATCATATTCGGTGCTAGGCACTTGGGCTTTTTGGCTGCAATTCATTGAATCCCAAAGAGAGGATTACTCCATGCAATTCATTAAATTGGAGTAATTCATTTATCTTGTTTCCAACTTGGTGCAATTCGTGAATCCAAGTTGTTTATGTGTTCTTGATTATTTATCAATATATGAGGTTTATTCAACACTTGTACAATTCGTGAATCATTTGTTGAATCACTTTATTTTGTTCATTCAAGTTCTCAAGTATTTATACTTTGTTCGAGTGTTCTTCATTGTGTTCTTGGTGTTCATCATATTTTTGCTCTTCCAATCTATCCAATCCATAAAAGTCGAACAACACATTGTTTGTCAACTTTCCATAATTGCTTTCCATCATCCTTGTTGCCCTAGCCAAAACCCACTTTCCATTTGAAGTTGAATTCAAATTTCGGCACTCTTGCCTTATTTGAATTTGACTTAGCCGACCGCCACTCCTTCCATATTAGTGTTTCCATACTTGGAAACCCTAGTTGACCAAGTCACTACACATGACTGGCCATCACCTTATCCAAAATCAAATCCCAAGTTTTTAGGAAACTTCCTAAAAACACTCAACTGCCATTCGGCCAAGCCCTAGCCGACCACCAGCCAAACCCTAATCCTATCTTCTATCCTCTAATCCCTAAACCATCTTCCAACCCTAGACCTAAACCCAAAGTGGCGCCAACCCTAGTTGTCACCATTGCCATGCACCTTCACCCCTTGGAGCCCAAACACTTGGCCATTTTTCCATCACTCCATACACTTCATCTAGTCTAAACACTTAACCTCACCTTACCCAAATTGCCACCTTTGTCACCATTGTTCGAGAATCAAGTAAGAGAGGAACGAGCATTCGGTCATCACAAGGAGATCCTAGACGTGGAGAACATAGTGTTTAGGAACTTGACCGATGTCCCTAACAAGAACTTTAGGCTCTCCAGGACAATCACACATGGATCAAACATTGTATCTCAATAGTAAGATTTTCCATCTTGGTGAACGGTTCCCCGGTTGGATTTTTCATTAATTCTTGAGGTTTGAGACAAGAGGATCCCATGTCTCCTTTCCTCTTTATAATTGTCATGGGTAGAATGATTGATGCAGCTGTAGACGGAAATCTCATGTCGGGTTTTTTGGTGGGTTGAGCCTCTCCTAGTAGTATCAAGGTCTCATATCTTATATTCACTGATGATACTCTTATTTTCAGCAACCCTAATCATGACCATCTTCGATCGTTGAGAGCTCTTTTATCATGCTTCGAAGCTGTTTATGGGCTTAGAGTCAACTTATCTAAGTCAGAAATTGTTCCTATCAGCTCTATCTCGAATTCTAGGGACTTGACAAACATTTTGGGTTGTAAGATCTCGTCGCTTCCCATGAAATATCTAGGCCTTCGCTTGGGTGCACCTTATAAATCTTTGTCGATTTGGGATGGAAAGATTGAGAAAATAGAAAGAAGGTTAGTTGGGTGGAAAAGGATTTATTTATCCAAAGGGGGAAGAATTACTCTAATAAAAAGTACGTTGTCCAATCTTCCAACGTATTTTCTCTCCCTCTTCCCTTTGTCCATTGGGGTGGCTTGTAGAATTGAAAAAATCTTTCGTAGTTTTTTGTGGGGTGGTCTTGGTGATAACAAGAAGCTCCATCTAGTAAGTTGGGATAAAGTCTGCTCATCAGTTACTTGTGGGGTTTGGGGATTCGTAATTTGAGGCTTCTTAATAAAAATCTTCTTGGAAAGTGGCTTTGGAGATATCAATTAAAGAGAGAGATGTGTTATGGAAAAATATTATTGATGTTAAATATGGGAGGGTACAGGGGTGTTGGTGTTCTAATGAAATTAGAAGTGTGTGGTGTGGGCTTGTGGAAGTATATACGGATTGGTTGGGGGGATTTTGCTAAACATGTTTCCTTTATGGTCAAAGGAGGAGATAGGATTCGCTTCTGGCATGATCTTTGGTGTGGGGAATTGACTCTCAAAAATGCTTTTCCTTCCCTATTTAGAATGGCAAGAGACAAGGATGCCACTGTTGCTGATTCTGTATCTTTTTCCAATAATATTCACAAATGGAATGTGAGATTTTTTAGAGATGTCCATGATTGGGAAGTGCCGATTATTATTGATTTTTTCAGTAGACTGTATGACATTAAAATGGTGCAAGGAGGAGAGGACAGAATGTTGTGGAAACACACTTGAAATTCAATTGTCTCTGTCAGCTCTTATTATAAAGTGCTAACATGTCATTGTGTCAATCAATTTCCTTGGAAGTGCATTTGGAAATCCAAGGTTCCGACCAAAGTTGCTTTTTTCTGCTGGTGGTGTCACTCGGGAAGATTCTAACAGATAATTTGAGGAAGCGAGGTATAATATGCCTGGACTGGTGTTATTTGTGCAAGAAAGATGGGGAGTCGGTTGATCATTTGTTTTTGCATTGTGAGGTCGCAAAGACTTTTTGGGATGAGATTCTCAGCAAGTCAGGGTATTGCTTGGGTGATGCCCAAGAGAGTGGTGGATCTATTGGCTTGTTGGAAAGGATCTATGGGCAGCCATCACATTGCTGATATTTGGAAAATGATACCTCTATGTCTAATGCGGTGTTTGTGGCTAGAAAGGAATGGACGCTGTTTTGATAACAGAGCTCGCTCGTTGGAAGAATTTAGAGAGTTTTTGTTTCGAACTCTTTGTTTTTGAGCGAAAACTCTTGTACTGAATGGGGATTCTTTAAATGTTTCCTTTTTAGACTTTGCTAGTTCCTAGTTTCATAGCTATTAGCTTGTATTTAGGTTTTCCGCTTGTATATTTTCTGTGTACTTAGACTATGCCTACCTACTGTTATAGAGATACTTTTACAGAGATGCTTACTATATCTAGATAGTATAGCAGATAAATAGCTTGGCTATAAATAGACTTAACGTGTAAATAGACAACGTATACAGTAGAATAAATAGATAACATGTACAGTAAAACCAGCAGCAATTAAGTGCTGGAATCACTTTGAACAGAGTGCTCGGTTGTAACACTTTGCTATATAAATGAAGGAAAACAATGGAAAGAGGTATTCAGACCAACATTGACATGGTATCAGAGCCCCCTACTCTGATTTCAGTCTCTGTAGTCTTAATCTTTGGTGCGCGATTTCTATCGCTATTTGTGAGAATTTTGTGAGTTGGGCTTTTCAATTTCTGGGCAAATTTTCTTTCGACAATAGCTTCTTGTGCTTGTGTCGGCACCTTCTGCTTTCATAGAAGTCTCTTGTGGCTTTTTGTGGTGATTTCGCCACTTTCTGAATTTATTGGTGCCTATCGGCACTTTCTGAGTTGCATTTTGGTTGCTTCTCTGAGGTTGCATTTCGCATGGGTTTATTTTGGGTCCTTGGCAAAAGTATTTCCGTAGGCAGGTCATCTTGTGTGAGCCTCTTGCCGTGATCCTATTCTGGGCAATGCAGTTTGGTGCTTGTCGACACTTTCTGGTGGCTGAATACGTGCGGGTGTCTCCTTTGGTGAGTATCGGCAATTTCTGTGGAGGTTTATTGTGGCGGTCCGAAAGTTTCTGGGTGGCTGTCTTGCAGTCGGCTCTCTCTAGGTGGTTTTCGTAATTTTCTAGGTGAGTATTTCTCTAGTCCATAAGGAATTTCTCTCCAACAGAAGTGCCTTTTATTTTATTCTCGTGACTTTGGGCCCTTTACTTTCAGTCTGGGCCTTTTATTTTGGGCGTGGACTTATTTAGGACCTTGGGCCCCCCCTTGTTACCGTGACTTTGGGCCTTTTTCAGTTTTGGCTTATTTTGGTCCTAATTTGAGTTAGGCTTGCCGCTTATTTGATTGACTACTTGAACATATTTCTCTAAGTGCTTTTCATCATGTCTATTGAAAATACTATTGTTCGCTTTACTGGAAAGAATTTTCCTACGTGGTAATTTCAGTTTAAGATGTTTTTAAAAGGAAAATAATTATCAAATCATATTGATAATTCTGCTAAAGTTCCCACTGATGAAAAAGAATTTGCTCAATGGGAGGTCAAGGATGCCAAGGTAATCTCTTGGCTATTGGGGACGATTGATTCTCACCTTGTGACCAATCTTTGTTGTTTTACTACGGCTCAAGCTATGTGGGATTATCTTCACCGTATTTACCACCAAGATCATAGTGCTCGGAAGTTCCAATTAAAATTGGAAATTAGTAATTATAGTCAAGGCAATTTACCTATCGGACAATTTTATTCTAGTTTTATTAATCTTTGGTGCGAGTATTCTACCATTGTTCATGCTAAGGTTCCCACTATGGCACTCACAGCTCTTCAAGCAATTCATGCTGAGAGTCAACGCGATTAGTTTTTAATAAAACTTCGACCCGAATTTGAGTAAGTTCGAGCTGGTTTGTTGAACCGTAATCCGGTTCCCTTTTTGGATATTTGTTTGGGAGATTTGTTACGTGAAGAACAGCGGTTATCCACTCAGATGGGTATGACTTCTAAGAAAATCTTTTCTAAGACTGTGAATGTAGCCTATGCAGCACAAGGGAGAGGGAGGAACAAGTTGCAATGTTTCAGTTGCAGGGAATTTGGTCATATCGCTTGCAACTGTCCTAAGAAAGTTTGCAACTACTGCAAGAAAGAGGGTCATATCATCAAAGACTGTCGAGTACGGCCTTAGAATCGCCAATCCCAAGCTTTTCAGGCTACTGTACAGTCCTCTTCTTCTTCTTCTGCGCCGCCTACTGTAAGCTCTGATTCATCTGTTCTCACACCAGCAATGGTCCAACAGATGATTGTGTCTGCTTTTACTACCTTAGGCCTGCAAGGTACGGGTACTAACTCAACTTCTTGGATTGTTGATTCGGGCGCTTCTAATCATACGACTGGTAATACGACGGGCCTTCATGGTGTTCGTAAGTATAGAGGCACACAAAATATTCAGATCGTTGATGGCAGTACTCTTCCTATAATTGTTGTTGGTAATTTGGGCTCTTCATTTCGTGATGTTTTTGTCTCTCCTGGATTGTCTACCAATTTTATTTCTATTGGACAATTGGTAGATAATACTGTGATGTTCACTTTTCTCGTGGTGGTTGTCTTGTGCAGGATCAGGTGTCGGAGACGGTGATCGCGAAGGGGCCTAAAATAGGACATTTATTTCCCTAGCTCGTACGACTACTGCCAATATTAATGAAGTCTGGCATAAAAAATTAGATCATCCTAATTTCGTTGTCTTGACTCATCTTATGAAACATGATTTTTTAGGCAATAAAGATTCATTTTCTTCTTCTCCTGTATCTTTTGATTGTGTTACTTGTCGTCTTGGTAAAAGTAAAACTTTACATTTTCATGTGCACGGTAGTCGTGCTTTTAACTGTTTTGAGATTGTGCATACTGACGTTTGGGGTGTGAGTCCTGTTTTTTCTCATGGTCAGTATCGTTATTTTGTGACATTTATCGATGATTATAGTCGATTCACCTGGATATATTTTCTCCGTTCTAAAGCTGATGTGTTTTCTGTCTTTCAAAAATTTGTTGCGCTTGTTGAAACACAGTTCAGTACTGGTATCAAAACTTTACGCTCCGACTCAGGGGGGAGTACATGTCTCATTCTTTTCAAACTTTTGTTCAACAAAAGGGGATCATTTCCCAACATTCTTGTCCTTATACTCCTCAACAAAATGGAGTCGCTGAGCATAAAAATAGCCATCTCTTAGATGTTGTCCGTACTTTGTTGATTGATTCTTCTGTACCTTCTAAGTTCTGGGTAGAAGCTTTATCTACTGCTGTCTATTTGATCAATTGTTTGCCTACTACTACTCTAGATTATGATTCTCCCTATTTTTTCGATTATTTGGCATATCTCCTGAGTATCAATCCTTTCATACCTTTAAATGTGTTTGTTTTGTTCATCTGCCACCTGTTGAGCATCACAAGCTTGCTGCACAATCTGTCACGTGTGCCTTTATGGGATACAGTCCTACTCAGAAAGAATTTGTTTGTTATGATGCTCATGCAAATAAATCCCGAATCTCAATGAATGTGATTTTCTTCGAAAATCAATATTTCTTTCAGTTTCAGGTTATTTCTGATCCTCCTATTACTCTTCTTCCCGCTTTTGATGATGTGTCTTCTTCTATTAAGCGATTTCAACCAGGTATGGTGTATCATTGACATCTTCCCCCTTCTTCAACGCCCCTTCCAGACACTGATCCGTCATCTGATTCTGCGGCTCCTATACCTCGGCACTCCACTCGGGTTACACATCCACCAAATAGGTATGGTTTTCCTCACATCTCGCTTACTGCCACTCTCGACACTATTTCTGTTCCTCACTCTTATACCCAGGCATCCACCCAAGCGTGTTGGCAGCAGGCCATGTAAGAGGAAATCCAAGCTCTTCAAGACAATCACACTTGGGACCTTATAATTTGTCCCTCTAATGTCAAACCTATTAGTTGTAAATGGGTGTACTCAGTCAAGTTTCGAGCTGATGGCTCACTGGACAGATATAAGGCCCGTCTCATAGTTCTTGGGAACAGACAGGAGTATGGTATTGATTATGAAGAAACATTTGCACATGTTGCCAAAATGACTACTGTGCGGACTATCTTGGCACTTGCTGCATCGCAAGGATGGCCTCTCCGGTAGATAGATGTGAAGAATGCTTTTCTACATGGGGATTTGAAGGAAGAAATCTATATGTCCCCACCTCCTGACATGTTTGCTACACCTTCCTCAGAGGTTTGTCAGCTACGCCAATCCTTGTACGGACTGAAACAGGCTTCGCGTGCATGGTTTGACAAATTTAGCTCTAACCTGCTTGTTTTTCATTTTACTCAGAGTCGGTTTGATTCCTCTCTTTTTCTTCGCAAGACTTCTACAAGAATCGTATTGCTTCTCATATATGTCGATGATATTGTGATCACTGGCTCTGATACTGAGTTAATTAAGCAATTACAACAGCATTTCAAGGCCTGTTTTCACATGAAAGATCTTGGTCCCCTGCAGTACTTTCTTGGCCTTGAGGTACAGCTTACTCCAACTGGTACGTTGTTACACCAACACAAATACACGCAGGACGTTATTTCATTGGGTGGTCTCCAATCGGGTAACTCTGTTTTTACTCCCTTGGAGGTAAATCTTAAGCTTCGTCAAGAAGAAAGGGAGCTTTTATCAGATCCATCCTTAATTCGGCAGCTTGTTGGGAGTTTGAACTACTTGACAATTACTCGTCCTGACATTTCTTTTGCTGTACAGCAAGTTAGTCAATTTATGCAGGCTCCCCGACATCTTCATTTAGCCGCTGTCCGTCGCATTATCCAATATCTGAAGGGCACCTCTACACGCGGGTTGTTCTTTCCTAAAGAATCTTCCTTACAGTTGGTGGGATATAGTGATGCTGATTGGGCCGGATGTGCTGATACGCATCGCTCTGTTACTGGTTGGTGCATGTTCTTAGGCAATGCACTCATTTCTTGAAAGAGTAAGAAGCAAGACAGAGTTTCCAAGTCCTCTACTGAGTCTGAGTATCGTGCTATGTCTTTCACATGCTCTGAAATCACATGGCTTCGTGGGTTATTAGGTGAACTTGGTTTTCCTCAACTACATCCTACTCCTCTTCATGCTGATAATACCAGTGCTATTCAGATCGCCGCTAATCCTGTCTTCCATGAGCGTACGAAACATATCGAAGTCGATTGCCATTCTATATATGAATCCTTTGATAAACATGTGATTACTCTCCCTCACATTTCCACTGGACGTCAAATTGTAGACATATTCACTATAGCTCTTTCTCGACACCGGCATCAGTTCTTGGTTGACAAATTAATGCTTCTTGATCCACAAGCATCAATTTGAGGGGAGATGTTACAGAGATACTTTTACAGAGATGCTTTCTATATCTAGATAGTATAGCAAGTAAATAGCTTGGCTATAAATAGACTTAACGTGTAAATAGATTACGTATACAGTAGAATAAATAGATAATGTGTACAGTAAAACCAGCAGCAATTAAGTGCTGGAATCACTTTGAACAGAGTGCTCGGTTGTAACCCTTTGCTATATGAGTGAAGGAAAACAATGGAAAGAGGTATTCAGACCAACATTGACATCTACTTGCATTAATAAATTTCTTATTATTAATATAAAAAAATCAATTAAAAGGTGGAAACTCAAGGATACCCAGAAGTATAAGAATTAAAAAATTAAAATTAAAATCAAAATCAAAACAGGAGAAAAATCACAATTTGAATTTGTGAAATCAATAAACTCTACAAGAGAAGAGATGGCTCTGGTAACACCTGTGTTCAGCCACTTGAAGATGTGCATAAATAAAGATTTAAGCTATTAATAGGCAACTCCACACCCTTAAGCGTGTGATTATCCCACTCGTATCTAAACAATCAACACTAGGCACGAAGAAGCCTGAAGCTGCATTTCAAATGGAACTATCTCTTCATTGTTCTAACAAACCTTTCCAACAAAAGTGAATGTCAACCACCATCTTCAGAATCACCAAATGAACCTCAAATACATTGAAGACAAACGACCACAACTATCTCACCAAAGGATAGTGAGGCAAAGGATGATAAACACTTTCTCTGCTGCAGTTACGAATAACCAGTGGCGGAACCAGAAATTCTATGTTGGTGGGGCCATATGATTTATGCAATGACAACGATGCTTGCATACATGCTTATGTGTATGTATATGTATATAATATACATTTTGTTGTTTATAATTATAAGAAAATACATTATAGACATAATTTAATTTCATATTCATTAAATTTATAAGAATATATTTTTTGGATTGTATATTTTTAACTCATATTTTCAAGTTTTTAAATTTTTGGTGGTATATTTTTGGTATTTTTTATGTATGTATATATACTCATTTTTTTATATTTTGGATGCAAAAATTATTCTTTTGATCAATAAAATATTGTTTACTGATAAAAAATTATGAACTTTAAGAAAATATAGAAACTGTTTTTCATGCTTTTAAGAAGACTCAAGAATTTTAGATGGGATTAGAAGAAAGTTTTCATATTTTTAAATTTTTGAGATCAATATTATTTTTTATCAAATTTTATTTGAATTTAAATAATGATGATGATTTTTTTTTGGGAGGCTAGGGGGGCCATGGCCCCCTCTAACCTCAGTGTGGTTCCGCCACTGCGCATAACTCCAATTCACTAACATGATACCCCTTTTCTATTAGTTCATCCACTGTAAGAAAAAAAAAAAAAAAAAAAAAATCCTCAAACTTTGAAATGCCGAATACCTCTCCCAAGGGAATTGCAATTTCCCACGATTGTTTTGACTTCCACAATAACTGCCCAGTTCTATCCTCCGCAGGGAAGTTGAATACAAAAGACTCTAGATAGAATCAATTGGTTCAAACTCCTAATAGTTAAATTAAGCCTTAGGTTTCAAGATTATGTTCCTCCATCATTCTTGGAGCCCAAATATGAGAACACAGAAGCATCTTCATCCTCTGCTATTTTGAATAAATCTGGAAACATCTTTTTCTCAAGGCATCATCCCACCCTATGCCAAAAGTGGATTATTCTACCATACCACCCCTCAAAACAAACCAGACCTGATAGCCTCTCCCAACCCATAGTACACCTTCTCCAAAGACAACACCCAGGTCTCCTTTTAAAATCACACTGCAGCTGCACGAGCCCTTTCTGCTAGAACAGCATGATGAGGTAGCTATATAACTTCTCTTTTCTTAATCAGTAAACAAAATTTTATTGATCATAGGAATAGGCAAGAGCCCAAGTATACGGGGCATATAGAAGAGCAATGCCTAAGCGTGATAGTTTAGTGATACAAGGAATTCATGAATAGCTATATAACTTCTTACCAACTCCTAAGTCCACCAATCACAACTCTACACCTAATTTACCACAATCACCCATCTCCAAATATGATCGATCCCCCTCCTGATCAGAATTTCCCAGCCATTTCCCAAACAGAGTTCAGTTAAACATGTCGAACCTTCTTAGTCCCAACCCCACACTGTTCAAAGGCGAGTAAACCACATTAAAGTCAAATCTGAATTCCCAACCTACCCCAACTTTTAGTATATCCCACTGCACTTTCTCTAGTCCATTAACCACACGGGTGGGTACAGTGAACTCAGACAAAAAAAAGGTAGTAAAGCGCACAATTATTTCCATCCTGATAACCGCCTCTCTATCTGAGAGGCTAATATCCACACCACACTAGCCTCAAACGTAGGCCAAAATGGCATACCAAACTAAGTCATAGATGAGGAACCAACTTAATAACATAACACGCCTGCCAAGTCCTTGAGGCCTATAACATCCCCCAATGGAACCGATTCACTCTCGCCTATATTCACTCTCAAGCCTCGAACTGCCTTCAGAAGAAAGAACCAACCTTATGTAAGTGAGGTGTTCTGTGTGCGTATCATAAACCGAATATTATTGTCAGCGAACATCAAATGAGAAATCTTCAAAGCACTTTACTTGGAACCTCCTTCACAAGAAGAAACAGTAAGGACACAGAGAAACACTATTCTTTGACGCCATTCGAACCAAACAAAAACAGACATTAATACCATATTTGAACAAATGAACAAAATATATGACCAAATAACTGCTTAATAGAAGTAAGCACAAGAACGTCCATTCCAAAAGATAATTCAAAACAATAACTTACTGCAAATCATTAACGCGACGCGAAGTCCGGCGCTCAACGTTTCTCACCGATAAAGGTTCATCTCCCAAGGAGAACTGCCTAATCTCAACCCTGTCCACATAATCAGGCTTCTTCAAGTTATCAATAACCGGCTGTAGCGACCCAATGATCCAGTTCTCGATACCACCTCTATAAACTTTCCACAACTTCCCCAACACCATGTTCACCCACTCAACCGACTCTTTCCTCTGCAAATCCTTCTCCAAAAACAAGGAAAAGCTCGTTGGAACTTGCGGCCAGGCTCCAGCGCCGCCGCGCTTACCATCCGCACCATCCACCTTGTTTCTCTTCCTCGAAGCCCATACCTTATCGAAAGCAACACCGACAAAGAAAAAGAACGCAAACAACCCGACTATATTTCGACTAATGGGAGGCGATGGGATTGGATGAATCACTCCCAGTTGGGTTCTAAGCTTATCTACGATTGGGTCCTCCTGGTAATTGGTAAAACTGGTGCCCATTTGGAGTGGCGATTCTTGGGACAAATCTTCGCCTTCCAATTCATGGGAAAGCCGCTTGACTACGAAAATATTGGCGCCTCGTGTGGCGGTATTGGCTAATTCTACATTAAGAGAGTTGAAATCGCGGTTAGGACGGTCGGAGGGAATGGCACAGGATAAGAAACTCCAATTTCTTGGGGAATTTCTTCTGTTTCGTTTGGAGAAAGGGATTGACGGATTGGTGATGGGATTAAAGAACTGCTGCTGCTGTGACTGTGAGCAATCCAAGCTCGCGGAAGGGGATTGCGAAATCATTTAGTAGTAGAATGGCAAACATTAATTCAGAGGTAGAATTAGCTTAACCCCCAAAAAAACATATAATGAATTCAGCGTCAGGTGAGCGTAGTTCGAGCGAGAAATGGACCCATGCAGTTGCAGTTGCAGAGGAGGTTTTTCAATTCCTCCTGTACAATAGAAGGCAATTTAGCATTTCTTCGAAGGCCTCAATCAAAGGATGGACGACGACGATGCAATCCGTACTGTTTGCTTTACCCTGCAATTTTCACGGGTAGGAAGCGTGGGTCGGTCGAAGTCGACGCGGTTTTTACTTTTCAGGCACGGCGCCGCCTAACCAGAATAGTATTTAAGAGTATAGCTCATGGCTGATCTCATGGGTTCGTGGTCCGGTCTTTTTGTGGTTTGGATTTTACGTCCAGATCGCGTTTCGAGATCTCTATCGTCTTGGTTTGGATTTTTTTCCTTTCGTTTTTCTTTTTACTCAAAATTTATCATTATTTCAAACTTTTGAAATCCCACCCAATTTGTAATTTCTCTTCAATTGTCAGTCATTCCCTTACTATAAAAAATAATTATAATGTATCATTTTTATTTTTTAAATTCAAGTTCTAAATAAAAACCAATATTAAATAAAAAAATGGTAGTAAAAATATAATTATCATCGTGTTGTTAAGATCTTCTCTCAAAGTTACCAAAACTCTTCAAGTTTTAGTTCAACGCAATAGATTTCAGATCCAATTAGTTTCAATAACAAGCAAAACAAAAATAAAGAAATGAATAGAAACTATATCACAAGTTTATGATAGTGAGGATGAAGAAAGTCCATCCTCAAGCCATTCTCAACAGAAGCAAGTACTTCCAACTCAATAGGCCTCTCCAATCTCGGAGGCCTCCCATTCACAAGCTTCTCATTTCCCACAAACACAATTAGATGTTCAAGATCCATTTAATTTAGAACTCTATTCAGATTATGATCCACATATTACGCCGTAAAATACAATAAAGATGTAGTTCTTCAATTATGAAGCAACTTTCAATGACCATTATCATGCTATATTACACCTTCTACTATTTTTGTTTGGTGCAATTTCAAACGCACTGGTGCATCAAGACAAAGCAACTTTTGATGACCATTATCATGTTACTGTACACCTCTTATTGTTTTTTTCAAATGCAATTATCGAATGCACTATTAAGATATCTATAAAATGAAGGCTTATAAAGAAATTAGGGACATTCAAAAAACCATCTCTCTTGCATCATTTTTTCGAAATCAAATAAATCTTCAATGCCCATTCCAATAGGGCCAGATTGGGGGATTATAACATATTAGATATTGAAAGAAATTTGCAAGATTGAATGTTCCTCATGTCCCCAAAAATCAAATTTATAAGTAGTCTACTTTTTCCTACAAATTATCATTTCTTACCAATTACTCAATAAAAAATGTTGAAAAAAACTATTAGATTGAGTAATTATATATTATGAATCGTTACAATTATTAACTAAATAAGCTATTGAGCATCATATTGACTAAAAATATTCTTTTATTCATATTGGGTTACTATAAGTTGCTATAAAACCATTGACAAGAAGTGGGTTAAATGTTTTCATATTATTATATTTAAGATATGGACGCCATTATAAATTTCATCATGCATTACTTGGTATGGTAGAATTTGGCCAATACCAAGGTCTCATTTATTTTAATTGTTATCCTAATTAATCCTTATCGTTATTCGGTGTTAATATTCTGCATGGATTAGTTTATAGACTGTTGGTTATCATATGATGAAGGGGCCATTTAATTGTTATCTATCGTATTCCTTAAATGCTTTGGTATTATTATGTTTAAGAGATGGATGTCATTTTAAATTTCATGATTCATAATTTGGTACGGTAGAATCCGGCTTATACCAAGGCCCATTTATTTTAAAGCCTCGTTTGATTACATAGATGAGATAGGATGAGAAATTTTAGAATAGTATTGAGATAGTTTGTGAATAATAATGAAATCGTTTGAGTTAAGATATTTTATAAAATTTTAGTAAAATAGTTGAATAAAAATATTATAAAATTAAAATTTGTTTAAATATTATTTTTATTTTAAAATTTGAAAAAAATGAATTAAAATTAACTATTGTCTATCGTATTCATTATAAACTAATGAAAACAACATTAGAACTGCAGATTCTAATTATTAACCCTAAAGGTTATACATTATTATTACAATCTAGCACATCAAAATCTAGCATACAACTTCCTAGACAAATGAATTGGAGTCAAATTATTCTTTCTAACAAATGGAGATTAGACAATATAACTCCATTAGAGCATTCACATCCAGTGCCCCAATGCACCGAATTCCCTATAATTTGAGATGTGTTTTAAAGTTTTGATCAAAATATCCCCTACATCCGAATTTCTATTTTAGGAAAAATATTTAGGAGATGAACAATAGTTCTCCAAATATAGGGAATTATTATTTATCTCCTAAACTATTTTTTATCAATATTTTATTCTAATGCATAAAATAAATTATTCTTCCAATTATCTACATTTTCTCTCATATTCATATTTGTTATAGTTTTAAATAATAATTTTAAAAATAATTTAATTAATTACGAAAATATTAAAAAATTAATTTTAAAAATATTATCATATACACAAAAATAATAATTTAAATTTTTGTTTAAAATATTCACTAGAGTAATAGTTCAAAATATAAGAAAAAATATTGAATAGTTAAGTTTGTAAATGGAAATGAGAGAAAAAAATAATAAAAAAATATTATTTTAATAGAACAGAGAAATGATAGAGATTGAGACGTAGAATGTTTTTGAAAGATTAATAAAATTTAGGAAAAAATTTTAAAGAATGTATTTTTTAGTTGAATTATAGGGAAGTTTATGGGAATGCTCTTACCCAAGGTATAAAATAATGCTATATATGATATTGATTATATGGATCAGAAATTAGATAGATGAGTTCAAATATCTTTCCAACGTTATTCTCTCACTTCACAACACCTTCATTTTCAAATTATGTATCAAACATCTAGAACCGCGTTTACTTCGGGTTTTCAAAATAAATTCCCGAATTTAGATATTCAAATTCAACGAGTTATTCCAATAAATTTGGATACGCATGTTTATACTGTTAATACTAATATACCTTCTACATCACATACTCAAAAACAATCATCTTCTCCAACATACCCCACATATAATTGGGGATGATGCCCATCTCCTCTAAAAATAAAAATGATTTATTAAAACAAATTTCTAATAAACAAGAAAAGTTAAATCATGCCAAGAACCCTTCTACTTCTAAATAAACAATCAATGTCTTGAGAAAGACAAGTTCTCCTATTTTATTATATGATTTGGAAATTAGTAACATTAAAAGTCAATTTATTGATTCCAAGTTAATAAAATTAAAGGAGATCATGTTAGTGACTTTTCTGTCAAAGATTCTAAATATCATGTTTCTATCACTCGAAGTTGGTATCGAAAACCTACAATACCGAATATGCAATTAGAGGAAAGCGAACTATAGTACGATATGCGTTTTCACCAGATGTATTATATGAATGGAATATTGATAGATTAACTGAATTTAAAATATTAAATCATTTTAAGAAATAATTATGGTAGCTAATATCTATAAAAGTAATAGAAAAATAGATAATGAAGTAACTCATATTATTGTCACATGATTTACTGGCCATCTAGAAGGATGGTGGGATCACTACTTCTCAACAGAAGACCGAAAGCGAGTATTAAATCAATACAGACAAAAAAAGAAATACTGTAAATTATTAAAACATAAGATAGTCAACCATTAGAAGATGCATTTAACACTTGATTTTTGTATTAACTAAACATTTTGTTGATGACCCTATTCAATTCAAAGCAATAACTAGTGATTTATTAATTAATCTTTGACGTCCTCAATTATCTAATTCTCATTGGTATAAGTATGTATTCTTAGTTAAAGTTATGATTATAACTGACTGTCAGCAGTCATACTGAAAATAAATATTCATAGCAAGACTTCTACATTACTTCATCCAAAAGGTATAAGAATCATTAGTAAAAATTGATGCACAGTTGATTTTATTAATCTTATTTAAGGTGATATTATAACTACTATAAATAGAACACATTTAATCATGTATAATGATTTATAATAAGAAAACAAATTGATAAAGAAAAGAAATTTGCTAAAAAGAATTAGGTACTTTTTTGGGAATAATTTTGTTATATCCTATTATTAACCATCTCTAGAAGACATAAAAAGGGAAAAAAGTATTATAAGAACTATGCTAAAAAACATGAAAATATAGACCTCATAAAAATATAAAAGATAAACAAATTCCTAATAATAATAAACGAACAAATATGCTAAGAAATATAATAAAAATAAAAACACATTGTTTTGTTACAAATGTGGAAAAGTAGGCCATTATAAATCTAATTGTAAAGTTAAACAACAAATTAATGAATTAGAAATATCAAAGGAACTACAAAAAGTTATTGAACTTATTTATAACATCATTAAGCAATGATAAAACCACTTCTTCAGTGAAGAAATTCATCAATTAAGATTATGTTTGGAAAAGATGATTTATTTAAAATTTTCATCTTCATCTCATCTCATCTTTACACTTTTTCAAATCCCCATACAAAATATAATAAATAATTCAACTTTTTCAAATCCCAATATAACTTTTTCAAATTCTAATTCAATTTTTTCAAATCTCAAAACTAAAAAATAATATTTTAAACTTTAAAACAAAACACAAAATTCTCATCTCATCTTCCAAACATAATCTAAAAGATTTTTGTACTTCAAACCAACCATATTGGAAGGGATGTTTCCACCCCCTCATTTGGGTTGGGCCTGACCAAGATATTAAAATCTCATCTCGGCCCGAGTTACGTTCCTCTGCTGCACCCAAGAACCATCAACATGGACAGCCCATGGGTAGTGCAAGACCTACCAGCCCACGAGCTCTTAAGCTAGGAGGCCCCCGTCGACATGGACAGACAAGACTTGTCAATTCTAATGCCCTTCTGTAGGAATACCTTGCATTTCAGGATTATACCCCTCAAATGGATGGAAATGGCGGACAACATCCCTACCTCTAGTGGAGTGCACAGGAAGTGACTGCTTTGCCCGTCTGATGTCAAAACATAGCCCAAGAGGCTATGCCACATTAAAGGCCACGGTCTGGCACTTGTGCTTGAGATGATGATTCCTACCACGGGATACAGATGGTCCCCCCCCTCCGCTCGATCTCTAGTATAAAAGCTAGACACCAAGTAACAATTCTCTCTCTCTAATACTTGAAAGCGAATACACTAAGGAAAACATGTTATCTTTGGCATCAGAGGCTCCCCAGAACACCCTAAGCCCACCATCTCCTTTTGTATTGTAGGTGACTGAAACTAGTATCCGGTGTGCGAAACACGTCATCAATAGTGACACCTTCTGTGGGATCTTCATAGACGCAACGCATCCTTTGTTTGTCGGCTACAACATGTTCACAAACAACACGTAGGCAAAAAGCAACAACAACAAACATGGAAAGACGGTTTGTAGAGACGGAAGAATGCAAGAGGAAGATGGCGGAAGAAGTAGAGAATCTTCGTCAGGAAAATGAAACCTTGAGGAGAAACAACACTAAGCCGCAAGATAAGGCAGGGCCGAGTAGGAACGAGCACAAGCAAGGTAGATGCTGGCGAGGAAGAGGGAAAGAAGATGAATCACAAGCATAGCCTCATGGACAAGTATTAGGTGATGGCAAAAACGATTGGGGCTTCATCATCGGCTGACCAACTCCTCACCAGCACAGATTTGCCATAAAATGCAGAGGTGATGGCTGCACTGTTTCCACCAAAGTTCAAGGTACCCCAAATGGACATGTACGACAAGTCCAAAGATCCCCTCAAGCACCTGGAGACCTTCAAGGCCCATATGACCCTTCATGGGTTCTCTGGGAAGATTGCCTGCAGAGTATTCCCGTTGACCTTAAAGGGAGCTACAAGAGGATGGTTCGGGTCACTGGCACTCGACTCAATTGATAGCTTTGGAAAGCTGGCTCGCCTGTTCCTTACATAGTTCATGACAAGCAGGAGAAGAAGGTGCCCAGCCATCTACCTCCCGACCATCAAATACAATGATGAGAAAGCCTGAAGGGATACCCAACCAGTTCAACAAGGAGCATATGATAACAGACGACTAGGATGAGAAGATCACGCTGGCTGCACTCTTCGGGGGCATATGGCCTCAAAACTTGTTCATGGTGAAAATGGCAAGAGAAACCCCCACCACGCTGAGGCGTTCATGGATCAAGCGGATGGCTTTATCAATGTTAAAGACACACTCTTGGTCTTGATTGCCTTGAGGAAATCTAAGTTAAAGTAAGCTGATAGGAAGGCTAACACATTGGAACATGCCAAGGCCCCATAAAAGAAAAGCACAGAAAACGACAACAAAGCAGGAGGAGAGATGAAGCCGCCCCTTCAGTAGGTATAGATGCCCAACGCCCATGAGTCAGTCTGATTGTGTAAGAAGGAGACAGACCGAGTACCTAGGAAACTGATAACCACGACAGGAAAAGCTATCATTATTGCACCTACCACCGCCTCGACACCCACAATACCGAGGATTGCTACGTCCTCAAAAAGAAGAGAGAAGAGGCAGAGCACCTCACCACCCAACGCCATACCGACCAAAAAAGGGAATGAGAACAGAGTCGAGGAAGGTTTGGTGGGCCGAGAAGGAGCGAAAGCCCCAGAAGACAACAGGTGGAGTGAAAGCCTCCGCAAAACCACCCTCGAACACCAGCCTGCGAAAACAGCCCCTAGGCAAGATCAAAACCGTCGCGGGGGGGTTTGCTGGTGGAGGCCCAACTTCCTCAGGCAGGAAAGCGCAATTCAGGAGGGCGCGATAGGAGGAAGTATACCTGACTGACCATCGCTCGTCCAAACAAAGAAAAGACACCAACGCACCAGTCATCTCTTTCGGAGAAGAAGATAAGGAGGGTGTCCTTTACTCCCACGACGACGCTCTGGTAGTGACCATGTTTGTCACCAACTTCACAACCAGAAGAATCATCATCGATAACCACAAATATTCTCTTTTGGGATGCTTTTACCCGAATGGGGAACAATCTGGCCGGCCTACGGTCAACGCCTATGCCGTTGAAGGGGTTCTCGGAAGACATGGTTCAGCTGGTGGGAACCATCACCTTATTAGTCCTAGCCAGCAAAACCCCTCACGCGGCCACAACGATGGCTGACTTCATACTGGTAAAGGTCCCCTCGTCATATAACGCCATACTAGGGACACCAACCCTCAACAACTTGAAGGTGGTGACTTCAACTTACCACCTGAAGATGAAGTTCTCGACGGCCATAGGAGTGGGGGAGATCCAAGGTGAACAGGTGTTAGCATGCAAGTGCTATGTGCAGGAGATGAAATCAAGGAAGGGGGAGGTCCACACAATTGAAAGTCTAGGCAGTGGCACCACCTCGCCACAGGGACAAGTAGGCCCTCAAACAAGTGGAGCCAAACGAACCACTGGAATTAGCTTCCCTAAATCCCAGTCGCCTTGAGAACACAGTTAGAATCAGCCACAGAATGGAGTTCGATATGTGGCAGGCCATGAAGCAGCTCCTCACGGAGCATCAATATGTGTTCACCTGGGGCCACGAGGGCATGCCATAGATCGATCCCGCCATAATCGAACTCCAACTTTGCATGGGCCCCAAGGCCAAGAAGGTAAAGCAAAAGCATTGAAGTTTTAGCGTCAAGAAATGTGCCGCCATTACCGAGGTAGTCGACCACCTTTTAGCAAGTTCATTCAAGAAGCACACTACCCGAACTAATTATCCAACGCCGTGCTGGTGAAGAAATCCAATGACAAATGGAGATTATGTGTCGACTTCATCGACCTTAACAAAACTTGCCCAAAGGTCAACTTCCCTATACCCCTGATCGACTTGATAGTAGACTCCACCGCAGGCCATTGCATGTTGCGTTTCATGGATGCTTTTTCGGGATACAACCAGATCAGCATGAACCCGTATGACGAGGAAAAAGCGTCATTCATTATAGATAGGGGCTGTACTGCTACATGGCCATGCCCTTCGGCCTAAAAAATGCATAAGCCACTTACCAATAGCTGGTTAATTGCATGTTTAAGGAGCAAATAGGGCAGAACATAGAGGTCTACGTGGATGACTTACTTGCCAATAGTAGAACCCCTGAACAACATCTAGCCGACTTATGCAAGGTCTTCGCAGTGTTACAACAATACCAGATGAAGCTCAATCCGACGAAGTGTGCATTTGGTGTCAAGTCTGGGAAGTTCCTGGGCTTCATAGTCTCCGAGTGGGGAATAGAGGCCAGCCTAGAGAAGGTGGAGGCCATACTCAACATGACCCCACCTCGGAACATTAATAAAGTGTAAAGGCTCGTTGGGTGAGTTGTGGCCCTCAACCGGTTTGTTTCCGGTCAAAGAACAAGTGCTTACCTTTTTTCAAAGTGCTACGGAAGGCGCAGACCTAAGACGGCTAGTGCGACCAGGTGTTTGAAAACTTCAAGCAGTACCTCGCCTGCACACCGTTGCTCAATTAGGCCGAACCAGGAAAAGCCTTGAGCCTGTATTTGTTTGTCTCTCCACATGCAATCTCCACGGCCTTGGTGCGGGACTTGAAGGTCTCCCAAAAAGCCAATATACAACACTACTCGAGCCTTTCGAGGAGAAGATGCGAGATATCCCCGAATGGACCAATTGGCCTTCACCAAGACTGCACGACAACTGAGGCCATACTTCCAAGCCCACCCGATATGGGTTCTGACTAAAGCCCCCTCAAGAGGATCCTGCAACAAACAGATTTCTCAGGCCGATTGATGAACTGGGCGATAGAGTTGATCGAATTTGACATCAACTACATTCCTAGAAATACCTTGAAAGGACAAGTGTTGGCAAACTTCGTTGTAGAGTTCACCTGCTTCGCAGAAGAAGTTCGAGATGTACCTCTTGTGAAGCCTTGATAGGTCTTCGTCGATGGCTCCTCCTGCTGGCTGGTAGGGGAGTAGGGTGCATATGGTTACTTACACTACGGAAGAACACAAATACACCATTAGGCTAGCGTTAAAACCACCAACAACGAGGTAGAGTATGAAGCATTGTTGGCCAGATTAGTGATCGTTGGGTCACTAGGCTTCAACAAAGTAAAAGTAAGGGCCGACTCCCAAGTGGTACTCAGCCAAGTCCTGGCGGAGTTTGCCATAATGAGTGAGAAGCTAAAGAAATACTTGATGCGGGGCAGGGCACAACCACTTCTAGTACTTTCAAAATCCAGCAAGTGCCGAGGGCCAAAAACCAGAAGGCCGACAAGTTGGCACGAGTTGCTTCTGGGCAAGAAGACGCTCCTCTGCAAGAATAGACAGTGATCAAAATGGTGGACACGCCCATAGTAGGGGTCGAGATATCAGAAGTAAGGTTGGGGGCTCCGAAATGGGCCATAGAGATAATCAAATACCTAGATGCCAACGAACTACCCTATAAGAAGTGGGAGGTGAGGAAGATTTAGAACAGAGCATCACACTTCACCCTGGTAGACAGAGTCTTATACAAGTGGGGTTGCCCCACAGCTATCCTAAGATGTGTCTTGTTTGAAGAAGCACAGTACGTCCTGGTAAAGATACACAAAAGGGTGTGCGGCAACCACTCAGGTGGGAAGGCATTAACAAGAAAGGTAGTAAGAGTGGGATATTACTATCCACACGCGTTCAAGGATGCATAGGAGTTTCTCCAAAAATGTCAGAAGTGTCAAGAGTTCACCCTAATATCTCACTACCCCGTCGGAGGAACTGACGTCGCCGTGACCATTCGCACGGTGGGGAATTAACCTAGTCGATCCTTTACCTTTGGGCAAGGGAGGTGTAAAGT
>QEOT01124081.1:843-38365 GCA_003123785.1 Pterocarya stenoptera
TCCCAAAACATTAACCCTTCACGTTCACTAAATATTGTCTTGAGATAAATAATTAAAAACATTATCATTCGTTTCCTAAGACCTCTTGGATCTCTGTTATCAACTTCTAAATGGTATATATAAACTTCTCACGTCTCGATGCGATTCTCAAAAGTAAAGCTTTCTTCAACTATTGTCGACTAACAGTGTACACGATTTTCTTCTAGGATCCCCTTAAGGCCCTCTAACAATTGCGTGATGATTTCCATATAGAAACCGGTTTCTTCAAAATGGGCCTGGAGCATACTCATCTTTTTTCATATCTAACAAGAGATCTATTATGCTAGCTGTCTTCTAAATCTGTCACAACTTATATCATCCTGGGAGCAGTGGTAGTGGAAACTACCATAGTGGTATTTCAAGAAATCTCAGAAAGTTATACAAAAAAAGTACACAAAGATAATATAAACATGTATAAGGTAAACATGAACATGAATGCATGAGCATGGAAGTTCAATTTCATAAACTGTATTTTTCACCTCTTTAAACTTCCTTTTAAAAAACAAAACATTGAATGCGTAATATTGTAAACTTTTGCACGAACTTACCATTTTTTGTTCAACACATACATTCTTATTCAATATAAACAACTAAGGATACCTCACGGTTACCCCTACCTGCTAACTTCACTCTTATGATGATTCAAGGTTCCCGGGAAACAACAAGGAAGGAAACTACTCTTTGTTTGTCCGCGGACCTTTTATTATTCCTTCTCGTGAGAGTGAAGATTGTGCAAGACATTTTGTGCATTGCATACAGCTCTACAATGGAATTCACTTTTCCCTCCCATCGAAGAAACATAAAATATAGGATCTATCATACTAGACCCAGATCGGTAAATAATCAGTGCGCGTGTCCCTTAAACATGCTTCCCCTCCTTCGCATCTCTCGTCCTCCCCCAAGGACGGGGCGCGATAGAAAAGCGGCAGAACATACATTTATATAAGAATTTATTTTGGGTAGAAACAAGCCAGCAAGCTAGCTAGCTAAGGAAAGAAAGCAATTGCTCGGGCGAGATAATAAGCATAAGTATACCTCACGGTTACCCGTACAAATTGTATGCACCTGTTAGTTACTGCACCACATCACAAGCCTTTCAACCAGCTATGAATATGTCATATGAGAGGTACCTAGGCAAATTGACACACCTTCACCAAAACTTCACAGTCAATATGGCAGTTCGTAACACCTTCATCGTACTTACCATATTTTGCACCCACTAGAGTTAAGTGCTGCTACTTCGCTCCATAAACCTTGTGGTCCCATTCGAATTCCGTTAATTGTACTTCATTAACACAGGGGTTACCACTCTATTTTTAGTCACTCCCGACTGGACATGAGAGTTCCACTAAGATATATCCATACCCTAACATTTGGGGTCGTTTCAAAACTTACTTTAATGCACAACCCATCAAACTTTGCATGACATGAGATAGGAACATTTAATCATAGCATGGCATGTGAAATGCATGCAACATGGCGGCATAATAATGAGAACATATCATGGGAACATGGCATTTACATTCGAACATGCCATGAACACAACTTATAATGACCCAACATAACACTTAAGCATGATTTGCAACAATCAAACATGTCACATAGGCATGATTCCAAATATTCACAAGGTTCGAACATAACATAACAAATCGAGCACACACATCATTCAATATGTCAAGAATCCAAGCATATGATATAACATAACAACAATTTAACATTTATAGATAAACATAAGTGGTACCAATGCAACGTTTATACGAAAACATGAGCACATTATCAACGAGTAAGTTAGAGGTGAACTTACAAACTTTCTGTTTTTAGAGTGCCAAACGAGTAGGTGAGCTGGAAAATAGCATTCTAAGTGTTAGCACCATCACATAAAACTCTCAAATTGACCTAGCTAACCCATGTATGTTTACTTAGTGGTTCTTGGGGAAAATCTCCCTAAATGCTGCAAGACTTACACGGCCAACACAACCCTCTAGGCCACAAATTTCATACTTGGTTAAACAATCAAAGAAAACCCTAGTGATGAGCAACCAATAACTTGTTCAACCAAGGTGGTTTTCCTTACTCACTTTTCCTCCTAAAACCCTAGAGACACAATGCACATGAACCCAATTGAAACATGGCTTAAGTCCTCAAAGCTGAGACTCATAAACACCAGAGAAACACACATACACACACACACACACACACACACTCTCTCTCTCTCTCTCTCTCTCTCTCTCGTACTCTTATTCCCTATTACTTCTTAGGTCTATATCACTATTACATGAAAAGAAAACATTCATGGATATACAACTCGAGACCTTAAATCCTCCTAACCCTAGATATTTTTCATATCAAGTAGCTAGAATAAGGAGTAGGGTTAGGGTTTTCTCNGTATTTTTCATATCAAGCAGCTAGAATAAGGAGTAGGGTTAGGGTTTTCTCATCGAGCTGAAGTTTCCTCGAGTGCTATCTGAATCCTTCACTTGGTGGTTTGTGAGATGGTGTTTGGAGAGAAGGAAAATGGTTGGAGTTCTTCTTGGAGATGGGTGAGAAAGGGAGGGGCTAAAGGAAATTACTTTTTAGTTACTTCCTCTAGGGTGTAATCCGATGGCCATTATTACTAGAGTTTAAATACCCTTCCTGATTCCCTATGTTTTCCTCTCTCCCATCATTGTTCTGTTTCAAAAATTCAGAAGGCCCTCACCCTATCTCACGCATGGTTGTCAAATGGCTATGCTGAATCCTCCCTTCTTCCCTTCATCATTGCTTCTCTTGATCTCATGAATTCTCCTTGCATGGGCACCATGTGGCATGGCCGAGTAGCACTCTTTTTCCCTTCATCATTTCCTCTGTTGGAAACCTAAAGGTCTCATGGGTCCATGGGCGCCAGGTGGCATGGCCAAGTATCATTCTTCCTCCATCATTTCCTCTCTTGGAAACCTAAAGGGTCTCATAGATGCATGGGCACCAAGTGGTATGGCCAAGTGTCACTCTCACCTTGCTCATCACTGGCTTCCTCAAAACCCTAAGTCGATCTTACTGTATGGATGCCAAGTGACAAAATCTGGCCAAAACCAAGGACCACTCTTCCTTCCTCATGATTGCTTTCTTGGAACCCTAAGGGACATATTGCATGAGTGCCAAGTGGTGTGATCCAACCAAAACCAAGCACCGCTTTTCTCTCTTCCTCATGATTTATCTCTTGGAAACCTAAAGAGCACATTCCATGGGTGCCAAATGGCCTTGCCAAGGTATCTTTTAGCTAAAAAGAATGATTTCCTATTATGAAAACTCAAAACCGAAAACTATACAACCCTAAATAACTTAGGCGGTCACTCACTCTAAATTTTGATGAACACACCCTACAAATAAATAAATGAATTTCATACCATGAATTCAAGGCCCTAATTTAGAACAATCAATCTCTTTGGCCATAGTTAAGAAACACTAATGAGTTGGACTAAAGATTTTCTTTTAAGTTCGAGTGGTTTGACTAGTGCATTCTAAGTTGCTTGGGCCTAAAATCCACTATTTCTATAATTGCTAAGGCAAAAAATGGACAGACACGACTTCAAAATCCTAGTTTTTTACCCAGGCATCACATTTTTTATGTTTTTTATTTTTTTATTTTTTATGTAGTAGCACATGAAAGAAAGCCATAGTTATTTAGTCAATTATATGAATGGTTGCGTGGGTCAATGGATGCTATTGATGGACCTTGTAATATATTGAAGCCTAATTCTTGGAAGTTGTTCGACATACAAAATGGAAGAACTGGAGTGACCTTGGAAATATGTCTTCCAAATTTAGTAATACCTTTTTTTTTTTTGCGCATAAACTATTGGATAAAGAACATTCTAAAATGGTGTCCAAGAGTATCTAACTTTGTTGGAGAGCCTATAATAGATGTGCAAATGCATCGACATCTACATATATGGTTTAAACCTCAATAGTTGCTATCTTAATGATATGCATGGCTTTGATTTGCAAAGTTGGACTTATTTAAAGATTGAAGTAAAGTTTGGAGGTGAGTCTTTGGAGTCACAAATGGTCAGCATTTAAGGCCTACAAATAAGTATTGGTACCAAGTGGAAGAAAACTAGGAAAATTCATATTGTGTACCTTGTGGACAAGGCTCTAGTGGATGGGGGAAAGAATGATGGGTCTTGGAGGTCACAACAGTCAGGATAATGCAAACAAGGGAGATAAATTGCCACACGTTGAAATTGCACTTATGTTACTAGGCGTCATATGCATATGCATGAACATGTAAAGTGGCATGCAGCAGTTACTATGTAATTAAGTTTTATTTTGAATATGTGTGTGTGTGTGTGTGGAAAATAAGTAGCATTATGGCAGGTTGTACTAGTGTTACATATAAATTATAAGGATGATTGGTATTAAGCTTCTGTAGATGTAACAAAAGGGGTTTCTGAAAACTTGAATTGTCTTGTGTATTGTAGCTCCAACTTGCATTCGAAGTGAAATTTATCCTTTATCTTGTGGTTTACTCTCATCCGAAGACAATAAAATTAGTAAAGATTTGTTCTTGTGAGCATTGCTCTGACTGGGACCTATCACAAAATTCGGCTAGATATCACGTAATAGCTAGAAGAGCAAACTCAACCCATTTTTTAAAATCATATATGCAATCAATGGGTTTTTTAATTAAATCATTGCGTCTCAAGACCCAAAAAATACAGAAAATACATATATGCAATCAGACCCAACAAGTGTTGTGAGTTTGAAGAGGTAGCAGTTGTTATCCTAAGCAAAATCTAACAAAAGACCGTAAATATGGAACCATCCCCAAATTTTCAGGAAAAAAAAAAAAAACCCAAAAACATACCAACATGCTCAAATATATCAGATTTCATTCACTAAAAATTATCGCATAGCTTATTGGAAGGAGAATAGAAAGAATGAAAGGGAAGAGGCTGAAGCATACCCAAAACGCACATGAAAAAATAGGAATGACGTGGAGAATTTTTTCAGAACCTCTATATAAGGATCACACCAGCGCAAGGGGATAAACCACTTTTCAAGGACAAGTAGAAGGCAAAGAAGAGAACCTTTCCTTGGAATGATGGAAGACGAGGCAGCGGTGGCTTGCAAAGTGCAAGTAGTCCAACAAGACGAGCAGCACAATGTGGAAGGCCAGGTTGATACACCTTAGAACAGGGTGAAATAAACAATTTGTCACTCGGGACTAGTCAAGCAAGAAAATACATCAACCGTATGAAGGCGAGAAAGACTGGTGCAGGAGGCAAGAAGGAGGAGCTGAAGAGGCTAGTAGCTTAGGTGAAGGGTGAGGTACAAGCCTAAGGCAAGCAACGGTCAAGGATAAGACCCATGCATATGTACGAGCTTCCCGAGATAACACTGAAATGCTCAGAAGGCAGCAGTGTCATACATAAAGGATCATACTCCACATGAGATGTCACATCTGGAGTAAGTCTGCGAAAGGAAAATTATAACTCTGCGGGCCATATCATCTACACCTAGAGGTATGGTCTAGCGCCACATGGGAGATCCATATTCGAAGAGGGATTGCATATTTGACTAAAGATAAGCCGCAAGAATGTGTGTACCTTGTCTTTTTCATCCTGTAGATGGACGACTGAGACTAAAAGGCTCATATTAAGGCACGTTAAAAGGAAACCTGATGATCCTGCCTTCAAATGACTTAAAGTAAAAGTAAAAAATCTCATTTTTGAGATTGTGAGGGTTGGAGTTTCTTTGGAATTGGAGTTTTCAAAGAAAGAAGTGGTCTCAAAGAGAGCAACGAGTGGAGCAACATCAACATTACCGTAGTATTTTAATATTGTGAGGTATGTTCGCTTCTAAGACAACACTGAGAATGTGGGTTAAATATTGTGGGTATGTTGTGAGATTTAGCCTTGCATATTGTATTACTTTTCCCTTTCTTTCATGAAAATAATATACATCTTCTTCATTATGTTTACGGACTATCTTTACACTGTGATTTTGAGATGATAAGTTTGAATGATTCGAGTTGATGATGTTATGGATTTCCGAGTGCGTGAATCTTATTGTGAGTCAATCATCATGTATAGGTTGAGGAGTCCCCGTGCCATTCCTACGACACATTGGTATGAGTAAGGAGTAAGGGTTCTCGTGATGATTGATGTGAAATGCTTTCGCATTGGCCTCACTTGATAGACGAGTCGAGAGATTCTCCAGGCATATCATGTGTGGTATCTTCGAGTTGGGTGGCTAGCTAGAATGTGTCCCTGATGCAACATGTATACTTCGGTGTGTGTGTGTGTGTGCCAGATGATTTTAAACAGGCGAATCAGTTTGCACGTTGGCTGGGAGGGAATGATTCCCTTAGTTGAATGGTGAAGTGACTTCCTCTACTTGGTTTTCTATATAAGATGAGATGTTATGAGATGAGATTCTATATAATGAGATTTGATGAGTTTTACGTGCTTGAGAAAAGGGTGATTCCTCACCTCTGCAATATAAATATATATGTACTTGAGATTTGCATAGAGGGTAATTCCTCAGAGAGTGATTCTCGCCCTGACTATGAATGCATGTGTTTAGCTTAGAGGGTGATTCCTTGCCACACACAAATATATGTGTTTTCATATCTTTTACATGAAAATGGGCATTACATCTTCATGTGCATTGTCTCTCATTAGTAATTTTGTCATAGTTATCTAACCTACCTATGGTTTCGTTTATCGAAACTACAAACTTTGATCTAGAGTTAGCCTTGGGAGATATACCTGAGGAAGAAGGACCAACCCTACTCGAGCAATAGTAGCGGAGGCTTGTCTTTGTTAATGCTATTTGTATTGTTTTGGAGATGTATCATTTAATTAGACGACAAATTATGTTTGGTCTGTCGTACTTGGATGCTGGAAATGAACAGATGGTACCGTGTAATATTATTTGGAAGTGATAGTGATATATAGATATTTATGTTTTAATGAATGAACTTATTTATGGTTTAGATCTCTTGTACAAATAATATTTAGTCTCTGAATAAACCTTTACTTATTCCACTGCGACATAGACTTCTATTTACGTACACGTGCACTTCCTTGTGAAAATTGCACACCTATTCCTGGTCTAAATTCGAAGTGTTGTTGACCGACTGGCACCCTTGACACTTCGCCCATGGATCCTCGCTAGGTCCTTTACTGAGGAACGAGGAACCATACTTGACCTCGGTGGACGACATGATGCTTGAACGGGAAATGTAGATATTTGAAGCACTTCCAATGCAACCCATGGTTGATGGAAGACGAGGAGAGCCCAACTGTGAGGAAAGGAAGATGGCGCAAAATAAACAGAGGGGTTGGAATGAAATAAAGTGAACTTCAATAGTGGAGAAGAAAGTACACAAAAGAGAGAGATGAATTAAAAATGATATATATATTTGTGCACAGTGCACGCTAGATGGAGCAGTAACACTATAGCAAAATTGACAATTAGTGATGAAATATATCATCGGTTGGAAAGGCCTTTTGGGCTAGTTTCTTCAAATTTTACAGAAACATGAGTTTTACATAACCATTGGGAATGCTTTAATATGTTTGCCCATATAAAAAAGAGTAATACTAGATACAAAGTCTAAATAGACAAGTCTCGCGTAGATTTTTTATAAAAAAGTGGATCCCACTAAAAGGAATGATTTTTTTTTAATACTTTTTTAACTTGGAGTCCACTTTTTAATAAAAATTGCGTGTGATTTGTCTATTTAGAATTTGTACAAATTATTTCTCTATAAAATTAAAGTTCATGACTCATGAGTCTCACTGGTTCATACAGTATTCCCTTGTTTATCCACAGGACAATGTCGCTATTGGATAAGAAAAGAAGGAAAATAAAGCCAAGTTAGCGAGGTTAGTTCCTTTTTTATCATAAACATGATTTTAGGGATCAAACTCCTAAGTAAGTGGAAGAAAAAATATTAAAAAATAGAGTTTATAGAACAATACTAAATATCCATAAATATTATAAGGTATTAAATATATAATTTGGAGGAGGGAATATAAAAAAGATGTGCCTTAAGAAAAGATGTCCATAATCTAATGTTTAACTGTGGGGCTTTGATAGTTGAAAAACACTACTATGCCCATATAGAGAAATATAGAAAGAATGATTCAATGGAAAATTTCCTCACATCTATTGATGTGTCGAGTATACAATTTATACAGAGTACATGCCTAAATTAAGGAAATTACAGCAATGTAAATATGGAAGAATATATATCAGTTTTATGCTAGAATCCTGCTGCACTATCAATTTACATTAATTATAGAAATCAATAGCACTATTCTTGGTGAGAATATCTGTATGATTTTGTGCTAGAAATCTTGTTGATTGTCTTTTGATTGATCAGCCTTGATATACCCCCTCAAAATTAGGCTTCCATCAGCAAGTCCAATTTTGCTTCTAAGTAGTTCTGTTCACTACCTGGATAGAGGTTTTGTCAATAAGTCTGCAAGCTAGTCTTGAGTGTGGACATGTCTGACGTGAATTGCACCTTTTTAAACCAGATCTCGAAGAAAATGGAGGTCTATTTGGATATGCTTCATCATTGAATGTTGAATAGGATTGAAACTAAGATGTGTAGCTCCAAGATTGTTGCACAACAGTAATGGAGTTGATTGGAGTGTAAAACCAAGTTCTTGAAGAAGAGAATATATCCAAATAGTTACAGAGGCTGCGTTAGCAAGGGCCTTGTACTCAGCTTCTGTCGACGATCTTTCCACTACACGTTGTTTCTTTGAGCTCCATGAGATGGGATTGGAACCTAGGAAGCTGATATAGGCTGAAGTGGAGGCGCGATCATCAGAGTTTCCAGCCCAATCGGCATCTGAAAAAGTTGTGAGAGTTGAATGTGCCTTGTAGGTCAGCTTAACACCATGGAAATAATTTACTTCAAGTAGCGCAGTAGCCTTTTTGATGCTGTCCAGTGAGTTGCAGTTGGCTTGTGCATGAATTGGGACAACTTATTCACAGCAAATGAGATGTCAGGTCGAGTGCGAGAGAGATATTGTAAGCTACCAAGAACTCTCCTGTATTCAGTGCTATCAAAAGAAGCGGTACCATCATTGAGTTTGAGAGTTGTGCTTGTTGAGAGAGGAGTACAAACATCGTTGGCTCTAAGCATGTTTGTATTAGACAATAAATCCCGAACATACTTGTGTTGGGAAAGAAAGATTCCATCCTGAGTGGGTATAACTTCCACTCCTAAAAAATAATGTAAAGAGCCCATATGCTTCAATGAGGATTTACAGTCAAGTTTTTCAACAATAGAACTCACAAATTTGGAGTTGTTTCCAGTGATCACCAAGTCATCTACATATACCAAAAAATAACAGAGAATGGAATCATGTTTATAAGTAAACAATGAAGAGTTTGCCTTTGAGTTCTGAAAACCAAACTGAAGTAGAGCATTTTTCAGAGCCAAGTATCATGCCTGAGGGGCCTGTTTTAGACCATATATGGCCTTGCGAAGTCGACATACATGATCAGGTTTGTTCAAATCCTTAAAGCCTGAGGGTTGCAACGTGTAAACTATTTCACTAAGTTTCCCATGTAAAAATGCATTATTAATGTCCATTTGCCTCAAACCCAAACCATTCATCACAGCGATGGATAAAACAATTCTAATCGTGGCTAATTTAACCACTGGACTAAACATTTCCTTATAGTCAATACCCGGACGTTGGTTGTACCCATTAGCCATTAGACGAGCTTTAAACCTGTCCACTGACCCATCAGGTTTGCGCTTCATTCCAAAGACCCATTTACAGCCTACTAGGTTGCAGTGAAGTGGATGAACTAATTCCCAAGTCCCATGCCGCATGAGGGTAGTGAGTTCGTGAAACATGGCCTCACGCTAGTGAGGTTCAGAGACGGCTTGACTCACACATGTGGGTTCAATGGTCTCGGGTAAAGGGTGTTTGGTGACAGAGTGCAATTGTTTGGGTTTGTAGATTTGGTTCATAGACCGAGTGGTCATATGGTGAGTTCGAGAGGTGGATGGATGTTGAGTCCGTGAGGGATTTTGTGGTTGGGGTTCAGAGACGTGGATAGAGTTATTTCCTAGATCAGAATGTATGATGGGAGTGAAGGTTTGATTCGAGTTAGGCAACAGATTGGGAAAATTACTTGGTGATTCCGTGTGTGCATCGTGAGAATCCAAAGTTAATGGAGAAGATAAATCAGATGAAGTAGAGATGCGGGATTACCTGGTGGTGCAGTAACCATAGTGTGAGCAACAGCCGAAGGCACTAGTGGCGAGGAATGCAGCATAGATGGCACAACAACTGGTAGGGAATTTGGAACTTGCGAAAGACTCGAATTGGGGTTAGGTTTGGAAGAAGAATTGATTTTGGTCAATGGGCTGTGGGCCTCATCAAATAAGACGTGCCGTGAGATGTAAAGACGCCGAGTATTTGGATCAAGACACCTATAGGCATTGTGAATGAGGGAATAGCCCAAGAAGATGCAGGATGTGGATTTTGGCTCCATTTTGTGTTTGTTGTATGGTTTGGAGAGAGGGTAAAATAGACAGCCAAATTTTCTCAATTTGAGATAATTTAATGGTTATCCAAAAAGAGCCTGGTATGAAGATTTATGTTGGAGCAAGGGGGTGGGTTGACGATTTATGAGGTACATGGCTGTTTGGAAAGCATGTGGCCAATATGAGAGAGGTAAATTTGCATCATGGAGCAATGTGAGACCCGTTTTCACAAGATGATGGTGACGTCTTTCAGAGGCACCATTTTGTTGTGGTGTATGTGGAGCGGTAGTTAAATGACTTATGCCATGAAGGGAGAGAAGATTCTAAACTCACATATTCACCCCCATTGTCCGAGTATAGGATTTTAATTTTGCATTGGAAGCAGTTTTCAACATGAGTTTTGAATTGTGGTAAAATTTTTGCGACCTTGAATTTTGTTTCCATAGGGTAAAACCACATGTATTTAGTGTGATGGTCAATAAAAATGAGATAATAGCGAGAGTCATATAAACCAACACAATGAGAGGGACCCCAAACATCAGTATAGATAAGTTCAAGTGGTGCCTTACTCAAGAGACTAGTAGAACCAAATGGTTGTTGATGAGCTTTATTGATTGAACATGATGGACATAAAAAAGACTCTTAGACTCTTTATTTGTTGTAATTGGAAGTGAAAAATTACGAACAACATTGTGAACAATTTTAGAGGACGGATGACCAAGACGTTTGTGCCATCCGTTAAGAGAGGTTCTTTCATGCACATTTGCAATCATTTTGAAGGAGGATGCCACCAGTGATTCTGGGAAGATGTAGACACCATTTTCACATGCCCCTTTTACCAAGATCATCCTCGAGATCTTGTCCTTTACAAGAAAATAAGAAGGGTGAAATTCAATAAACACAGTATTTTGAGATGTAAAGGGATGCACAGATATAAGATTTTTGCAAAGGTTTGGGACACAAAGTGTATATTTGAGAATGATTTTTTTTTTGGGTGATTTGAGAGTTAGGAGTCCAATGTGTGAGACAGTCAAACCTGAACTATTACCAAGCACGACTTCATCGGTGCCATCATATTCTAAATGAATTGATAAATTGTTGAGATCTCCAATGATATTGTGAGACGCAGCGGAATCCATGAGCCATTTATTGTCCGTGACATTGGTAGTAGAGGTGCAATTAGTAGTGATTGCATGAGAATTCAGTTGGGGACATGACTTGGCCATGTGATCAATCTGTTCACAAAATTGACTTTTTGGGCTATATCTTTTCTGATTGTTATTGGGCCGGCCCGAGTGCTTGTTGGGAGGCCGAGAGTATTTACTTTGGCCCTGGTTGCATGAAAACCCAGAGGACTTGCCTTGGTTCTTCTGGTAGGAGCTTCTAGAATTGTTCTTGCGATTTGTGTAGTTTGCCGAAGCCACAAGCTATTGAGTGGCGGACTTTAGCCGTCGGAGATAGATGTCGTGGCCTACCAGAAGATCATGAAGCTCTTCAAATGTCAAGGATTTATCCCTCGCACGGATGGGCGCTGCTATTTCCCTGAAATCAGAACCCAAACCATTAAGGATGTAAAGGGTTAGATCATCATCATCTATGGGATGATCGATTAGAGCTATCTCATCAGCCAACACCTTTAAGACATGAAGATAGTCCGGAATCGAGCGATTTCCCTTTTGAATCAAGGTAATTTCTTCCTTGAGTTACATAGCCCTCATTTCGAGATCTGCTAGGATACATATGATTCAATTTTTTCCATACCTCGTGGGATGTTTTGGCAGTAGCTATGAGAGGAGTGATGGTGGTGGAGGTTGAGGCAAAAGGATTGCACTGAGAATTAACTTGTCCTGCCGAACCCAATGGGTTATTTGTAGAGCAGATTGAGGAGTACCATCAGATGATGGATACACCGAAATTCCAGTGACATAGGCCATTAGGTCGTACCCAATGAGAAGAGCTTCAAATTGAGTACGCCATTGTGGAAAGGTAGAGGGGGTTAATTTCTCATTGATCTGGGCGGCGATGTTAAGAGCAACCAGTGGTGTTTCGGTTGGGGAGGGAGGCTGATTATTTGGATTTTGGGAAGAAGACATGTCGGAAGAAAGGATCGTAGTCTCGTTTGAGTTTTGGTCTTCTGATTCCATATAGAGAAATATAGAAAGAATGATTCAATGGAAATTTTCCTCACATTTATTGATGTGTCGAGTATACAATTTAGACAAAGTACATGCCTAAATTAAGGAAATTACAGCAATGTAAATATGGAAGAATATATATCAATTTATGCTAGAATCCTGTTGCACTATCTATTTACATTAATTATAGAAATCAATAGCACTATTCTTGGTGAGAATATCCGCATGATTTTGTGCTAGAAATCTTGTTGATTGTCTTTTGATTGATTTGCCTTGATTGCCCACTCCATTTGATACCTCTATTTGACCACTGGTTAAATTTTTTTTTTACTTAGTGATTAAGGAAGTGATTTTAAATGTATTGATGTATTTTTTTTTAAATCTTTAAATGTATTAAAAAAATGTGAAAAGAAAAAGACAAAAAAAAAAGAAGAAGTAACGGGGCGGTATGCCCAGCGGTAAGAGTGGGGCGGCAGAGTAGCCCCACACTTGATAGTTCTTGCTTAGATCATCAGAGACGTATTGTTGTGTGCTTTAGGGAGCTCCTAGCCATTATGTTATTTTTCACATACTTTTCACCACTTTTTATTATTATTCATTATTATTTAATATTTTATTATTACTTTTTTACCACTTCTCACTACCATTCACAGATTATCTGAGATCACCTTACTATCCAAACGTAACATTTTATGTGGGTTTGGATTTATTGGTTGGATTTGGTCAAGATTTTCACTAGTTACTTTTGAACTTATAAACTTAGTGCAATGTAAGATACAGTTAAATGATGTGCAAATTCACACACTCCATTTAAAAAAGATAGATCTACCATAAAAAAAATTGTTTTTTTTTTTTTTTTCATGTCCTAGATTTTCTATACCATTTTCAAATAGAGTAGATAAATCTTACACACTGTAGGACTATATAAATCGTTTACTATAAACTTTTTACTTTCCACCAATTTAATTTTTGAGTGAATTTATCCATTGCCTAATTTTAAATAGATCATTTGGATATATTTTTTGGAAAGAAAAAATCTACTCATCATTCTAATTCTCATCATCATCTCATCATCTCATGATGTGGCATTAGATGATAAGTTTATAAGTGAAATATAATAAATAATCTTCAATCATATAATGCTACATTATAGAATGATAAAAAGATGATAAAAATTAGAATGATGAGTACTATTACTCTTTCGGAAAAACAATCCGTGTGGTATAACTTAATTTCAAATTGATGCATCCAATGCTTGCTAACATGATGGAAATTGCTACCATAACGCTCACTTATCGTATCAGAACCAATCATATAATACATAATCAGTATTTTGAAAAATAAAAATTACACTGTTAACATGACATATCATTAAATTTAAAAAAATATTAAAAATAACAAAAAATAAAAATATGAAAATAAAAAATAGTTAGTATTAAAAAAATGGTTTCGATAAACTGAAGTAAAAAAAGGTTTTCGTTAGGTGGGGACTACCAGAGGAGATGACCCCGTAGTAGGCATCGTGAGTGGGCCACCTTCCGAGTGGCCTTAGAGGTGATGGATAATGTTATGCTGCAACACTAACATGTTCAACCTAAATATACGTAAATGATTTTTTAAATATCCTTAACTGTTAAAAAAAATAAAAAATAAAAAATCATTAATAATTATTATCTTTATCATGTAAAAAAATATATGAGTATGCATATTTAGTGAGTATATTTTTAAGACATACTATCATTTTTCTAAAGCTGATATCACCTCAGTGTGGCACAGTTCGAACCCTCGTCAAATGGGGGCCACCCACATGGGTGGCGAGTTTTGTGTGTGTGTGGTGAGTTTAGTTTTCCCTCAGCTTCTTTTGAGTTTAGATATTTGAATATTAACTATTTTTTTTTTTTTTTTATAATTTGAGTTTGTTTTTTAAGTTATTTTATTAAGTCTTTTAGTCTATTTTTAACTCGAATATTTATTAGTATATTCTCAAATTTAATTCTTCTTAAACTCCTAATTGTTTTAGTTTATTATTTTTTATCTTTAAATTTATATTTATTTTTCTAATTTGAGTTGTTTTTAACTTTATTTCGTAGGAGGTTTTTTATTTTTATTTTTTTTTAAATTTAGTTTATTTCTATGTACCTAATTATTTAATTGTTTTAGTTAATATCAACTTCTGCAATTAAAAACTTAGGTATTTTTTATTTTCACAACTCGTCTCAACTCATTTAATCTAATTATTAAAATTTGAGTGGTGCTGCTCTGCCGCTTGAGTAGCACCGTTCCATTTGACCACTAGGCCAAATTGGCCTTTTTTTTTTTGGTTCAATTTTTTTATTCATAATTTTTTTTATTATTTTAAAGCATTTAAAAAAAATAAAATCAATACACTAATAATCACTTCTTTAATTATTAAATAAAGAAAAAAAATAAAAAATAAAAAAAAATACATGAAGTGTCAAAATGAGGAGGCAAATTGAGTAGACAAATTAACATTTTTCTTAAAAAAATTTTAAATTCTCATACAAAATAAAATAAATAATTCTATTTTTTCAAATCTTAAAATAAAAATAATATTAAAAAAATATATTCTAACAATATTTTATTCAACTTTTAATTTTAATATTAACTTATCTCATTTCATCTTATCTACAGCGAGACCTTAATGATGTGGCATGCGAATTGGATATTTTCTATTTTATGTAAATACCGACTCTACATTTTGATACGTATTATCGTGTTTTTCTAACATGATATTAAATAAAATGTTGGCGTGACACCCGCTTGCCACATAAAATGGGGTATATACCACAGACAAAGATACCTTTTTCCGAAAATTATAATTTTGGGACCCCTTTGAAATAGGGCAAAACTCCCCCATGGCCCATAGACCAGTAGATGATATTTCAGTTGATTTGAATTGTGATCTTTTTTTATTTTTTATTTTATTTTTTGTTGACTTGGCCATAGAAGATAATTTTATTTATTTTTAATTTTTTGGTAACCCATGGCACATAGGTTTGTACACCTAGCTAGGGATGTCCTCGTTAAATAATGTACTAGGCCTTGTCAATCATTCTCATCTCATTATTTTTTATCTAATTATTATAATTTTTTTAAATTCTCACATAAAATTTTTAAATCTCAAAATAAAAATAATATTAAAAAATATATTTTAATAATATTTTATTTAATTTTTAATTTTTATCTCAATTATCTCTTCTTTTCTCAAAAATAAATCAGGTCAAAGGAAAGAGGAATGGGCTTGAAACAGCTCGTACGTGGGCAGGCGGGCCCATAGATATAATATGATAATCTATCATTATCATCGTTTCATCACTGCCACTTAAGCAATGATGAAATAAGCGGTGAATAATAATTAAGCAAATGGCAACCATTCCTTACAATAATCAAATTTTGGTTTGCTGTAATATTTTAACGTTGGCGATCGATATAAACAACAGGCCTGCAACAGCGACGTCTCCATTTACCCAAAAAATTAAGCTACCGAAAATGGCATTTTCTCGTTTGTCCATTTGCGGAAGTTGCAGATACCTGTTCCCGGACACCATTATAAGGGGAAAAGCACCTCAGTTGCTCAGAAGGTTCGATCACGTAGACAGTTGGATTGGAGGAGGAGGAGATCATATGGGAACGCCAAACAACGTCCCGCGGGGCAGAAGCAGGAAGTCATCCTCAAGGGGACACCACAGATTTGTAGGAGTCCGACAGAGGCCATCCGGGAGATGGGTGGCTGAGATCAAGGACTCCCTGCAGAAGGTCAGGCTTTGGCTGGGAACATTCGACACTGCTGAGGACGCTGCTCGTGCGTACGATGCTGCTGCTCGGAACTTACGCGGTGCCAATGCTCGCACCAACTTCGAGTTACCGCAGTCCGGATCAAACGCTTCCGGTGGCGCCGGTGCTAACGGTGTTTTCAACGAGAGTGCCGAGCCCTTCTCATTCGAGCAAGGGAGCGGGGCGGTTACGTCAGAAGCAGACGGGCTTGTTGGCGCCCTCAAGGCCAAGCTGCTCGATGGCAAGGGACTGCGAATGCTCGCAGCTCCCGCTAGTTGTTTGGGAGCCAAAGCCAGCAGCGGTATGGTGGAAAACTCATCACCTGACAACATTGGTACAAAGAGAGGGCTATCATCATTGCCAACTGCGGCCTTTGCTCCTCGTGAGGTTGGGATTCTGGACTCTATGCAAGTTTCTAATAATTATCCGGGTCCCAATAAGCTGGCTGACTCTCTCCTAGACCGTAATGACCATGATCATGAGGCTGTAGCAGGGCATGTTGGGGTCCAGTGGCATCAATCCTGCCAAGCAGCGTTGCCAACAAGCATCACCCCATGGTCTTCTGAACCAGCATACGAAGTGCCATGGCCCGCACAGACGAACCATGTCCAAGATGAGAATGGCTTGTTTACTGCTGCTGCTGCTTCTACATCGGCATGGCAGCTTTCTGGTGCAACTGGGGCAACGATTAACTTGGCATATGCAGATCAGGGCGCTGTTGAGCTGATGTCAACAAATAAGATTAATGGGAAAGCGCAGTTGTTTCAGATTGATGGAGCTGCAACGCCAGAAGATGTGTGGTCAGCCGAGCAACAGGTTGTGCACGGTGAGAACAACAGTTGGGGTGGCGCAAATGGCACTTGGGATCCTCTCATTTATGTACCCTCTGTTCTAGGATGATATATATATATATGTCATTTACTGCATATGATCACTTAATTTCCGCCATGAATATCATGCGTGGTTGTTGTAATTCTTTTCGATGGCCTATACCCTGTAACGTAGATCCCAGGAAATCTCACAAGCTAATCATTCTTTTTAACAAGCCATAGGCAAAGCACAGATTCTGTATTGACCGGACATCAATAAATTAAGGAGTATTATGCTATAATTTTCATTTGAGCGTGCAGATTACTTGCGTATAAAAAATGCACAAGCTTGTCTCATACCCAACAGGTCTAGCTAGTACTTCTAACTCTTAAAGGATTTTGTTCTGTAATAATGGCATTTAAATTTATCTTGATAGATAGTACTGAACAGTTTCAATGCTATATCTAGCTAGCTGCTCGACCCATAAATTAACAGGGAAGATAAAGTTGTACACAAAAATTTATTTTAGATCAAATTTTAGAGGAGATACATATTGGCACGGCTGACAAAACATTGGTGAGGTATTGATCCCCCAAATTTGAAGTTCAGGAAATGCTACATTAATGCTGCATTTCTTAACATAACCGCCATCATGAGGATCGAGGAACACAAAAGGATAAGAAATTTTTTACTACTATATATATACACATGAAAAACTCTATTCTCAAGCTAGCCGGTATGTAAAGCACACGTAGTAAAGTGTTTATACAAATCTTATCACACATCAATTTGAGAATAGAATAATTTTATACGGTATATTAGCTAAACCTTCATTTTTTTTTTCCCAAAATGACATAGATCTTATCTTTTGTTCAGTTTCAGATATTTTAATGTTAGCCATCCAGGTACGATGTCCTAGTAATCTTCTTTCCCTTCAAGTTGTCTTTAACTAACACATTCTTAATTGCACATAGCTAGGTTCAAACTAATTTGTATGCATGCATGCTTCAATTTCTTTTTGAAGTGTTTATGTCAAGCCAACGTGGGCAAAGAAATAAAATGCGCGCCATAACCATGAGTACTCTATTGAGAAGTCTCACACGGTTTAAGAACAAACTCATCTTAAACTTTATAAGCAGTTATCTCACTCCTCCTACTAAGTCTTTTATGGGGAGAAATGAGTATTTCTATATAGTATCAAAGCAGGTTAATCTATGACTAATGATGAGTTCCTACGACCTACCCACGATGATGGTATAGGAAATACCGGCCTACACGTGAGGGGGCGTATTGAGAAGTCCCACACGGCTTAGAAACAAACTCATACTGGGTTTTGTAAGAAGTTACCCTACTCCTCCTACTATGCCTTTTATGAAGAGAAATGAGTGTTTCTATATACTCATCAGCTCCTTCTTACCAACATAGTTACTATCAAGCACCTAATTAATATCTCTTAATTTGTTCTATTTAATATGGCCTGATCTTTGTAATTTGTCCCAAAGCAGAGACAACAGTGTCGGTGTATGTAACGACTCGATATACAACACTACTGTGTGGTGTCTACGAGAGTAATGATGTATTGATACAGTCAGCTTGCTATAAATCAAATTAAATTAATTTCAATGTAATTCGTTTATTAAATAAGTTGTTCTTACACATAAAATCATCAATGATTTTTAAGCAATATAAGCCATATTATAAACGTTTAATTTAACTCCTATAAACTTGCATAAAGTCGAATGAATATCTATCTATTTGTAGTGTTATTTTTAATTTTCTAATGACATATCTTAAATATTTAAAAATATAATAGGAACTTATATCAATATGCATGTGTAGTTTGAATCCTCAAGAGAGTACAATCATTGACATATATATATGTATGTATATAATTGACAATTAAAGATATATATTTACAAAAACCAAGATTTAACTTGTCAAAATTTGTAAGTAAAATAATAATAAATAATATAAATGATCTATTTTGTCAAAATTATTAAGTACTTGGCATGCAATAAACCCAATCTTGACTTGTATTCGAATAAAAAACTAAATGAATAAAACTTAATTATCCAGTACTCATTTAAGCAGTACTCGATTAAACTTGGGAGTATATATACCCAAAAAAAAAAAAAATGGCAACAAAATTCTCATTTTTTATTTTTTCTAAAAGCAAGTTTCAAATAGAAGAGATATCGGCACACTAGCTGACAGAAACTTGGGAGTGGGTATTGAATACCCCTAGTTTAATCCTGTATTTCTTAACATAACCACCATTAATGAACACAAAAGAATTTAGAGCACTCTCAATGGCTTTTGTATTATAAAAAGAATATAAATTATTTAAAGAATTATTCTAAAAATGAGTTCTATCCGATTATGTAAAACACAATTAGTTACAGTAATCCGCTACATGTAACGGATACTGTTCATCCTATAATGTATTATTATTATTATTAATATTTCGTTTACTCCGTCATTTTCTTTTACTTTGATTTTTATCATATAAGAAAATTCCTTTTATTATTCATCATTTAAAACACATTGATTTCATTTTCTTTTAAAAAATATCTTGGAAATATTTTTAAACCAATTTTTTCATATTTTGATTTTATTTTTAATTTTTATTTGGCTTATAGAATTTTTATTTTCGTCTATAGAACTGAATTATTTTACATTGTATATAAAAACAAATTACAAATATAAAAAATATATGGATATTGTAAATTTATTGGTAGAAATGAAATATTTAAAAAGAATAAAAAAAATATTTAAATGATATAAAGAAATAATAGATAAACTGATGGATGATATATAATAATAGTCAATTTGTAAAATAAAAAAAAAAAATTTAATGATATATTTTAAAAGATAAGATAAAAAATTTATTAGGAATGTTATAAGGAACTCTATGTAATGGCTGAATGAGTCACTAAAGTTAGCTTGAGAGTAACGCCACCTTCATGGTTTTTTCCAAAGTGACATAGATCTGATCTTTTGTTCACTTTCATATATTTTTTTGTTTGCTTTTAAAAGTTTGTACGCACCCTTTAATCTGTTTTTTTAAGCGTTTATGTCAATCTAACGTGGGTGAAAAAAACAAAATGCCATAACCGCCGTCGGGTCGTTCTCTCGGACATATATAGTTGCTACCAAGGACGTAAATCCTCTTTAATATTAAAAGAGAGATGCTAGATATAATGCTATGGTGTGCAAATGCTGGGCACTCTCTTTAAAAAATATAGAGTCTATTATTAAAAAAATAAATTTTTTGTATGGGTTTATATTTATCCAATTTTTTCAAAAAGAATACACGACACTTAATCATCTTAAGACTAAAAATATCATTTTTCATCTTAAAATGGTCCCTTTGGCCTTTTGTTTAGGGCTGTAATTGGTTCGGTTGGATCCAGTTTTGTATATTTTTTAGAACCGAATTGGTATACACTGATTTTAAAAATTTAAGAATCGATACTGAACCAATTCACTACTGAAACCGAAACTTCTACTTTTGGTCCGGTCCGGTTTTTTCGATTTTACGGATTATTTATGTTAGTAATAATATGATGTTTGAAAAATCTATTCATCATCCCATACACTACATTTTTTTTTATTTTTTTCTCTTACCAAATGTGTGTTATATGGATGATGAGTAGAAGAATTCAATTAATTTAAGAAGAATAAAACAAAACAAAAATCAGTGTGGTATGTGGGATGATGAGTAGCAAAACTCTATAATGTTTACATATACTAAATTTTTAGTCTATTTACATTATAGTATAAGTACATTATATATATCAAAAGTAATTTTATATCAATAGCTTAATATTAATGTTTATGTTTAAGATTAAAATTTTATGTTATATTAATTTTATATTAAAAGATTAAAATTTATATGTTATATCAAATGTTATATTAAAAATTAGAAGATTAATTTTATGTTATATCACATGTTATATTAATTTTATATTATAAGATTAATAGACTTGAATAATAAGATTAGAATTTTATGTTATAATAATTAGCAATTTAATATATAATATATATAATATAATACAAAAAATTATATATGATATAAAAAATTATAAATATATATATCGATCCAGTTCGATTTAAACTGGTAATGCACTGATTTAGAATTGATTTCAATTCTTAAGAACCGGTACGGCACCGGACTACCTACAAATCGGATCGAATGTGGACGGTTTCAACCAATTCTTCAATTTTCTTTTACACCCTTACTTTTCTCCCAAAGCAAAGACAACAGTGTTTGAGTACATTGATAACAGTACTGCCTGTGAAATGAATACGATTGATTTAGAAAAAATTGGTAATGCATAGTGTTAATGTCGTGTTTTGCACGCATTTGGGCCAAGCTCCAACGACCCAAGTCTTCGAAAACCAGCCCTGCACAAGACAGAAAATTATGTGGCTTTGAGAGAGCGGCCTTGGGGCCGGGGAAGGAAAACCTTCGATGCTAAAGTTAGTAAATATTCTTGGAGTGTAGCAAATAAGTAAGAGAGTCTAGGGATCAGAGAGCTTCTTCGTACTTGGGATCTGTTATTTATACCACAAGCCTGAAGAGCAGATCATGCTTGCTATCATGAAGTTTGGGTTCCCCATACTATTCCTTTTGTTAGAGTCTTTAAATGCGGTGTGGCTTTGCGACGATGTCATTAATATAACGTGTTGTCCGGGTGGCTTAATGTGGCATGGTTCTCTAACCTTCTCCTCTTAATCTGCCTTCCTCCTAGTCTGTTCATACATTCTCTATCAGTAGATCAACGGTTCGCCATATGTCACACGTGTAGTGTGGGCAGGCATTCGATGACTGGACACTACTCGAGGGGTCCTCAGATTGACGAATTCCATCTTTTGCAGCACCATCCCTTCTACAGGTTATGTACAGAGGAGTTTCATAATGGGCCGAGTTCGTGGCTTTCTACCCTGGGCCGGGCCTGATAGGGCCTCTTAGGCTTCGAAGGGAAAATCCCCTTACAGTTGCCTCGCTAATTCTCATCGAACAAGTACGGTGGGAATTTACTATGATTCGATCCCACCTTCTCACCAATGCTAGAAACTTTATTTAGGCACTCTAAGGTCTGTGAGGCTTCTGCTTATTGACATTTTTTACGGCGTTCTTATCTTCTATGATGGGCTAACATTTTCATTACATTTTTTCAACTTCATTAATGAAGGGGTGTCAGGAGGCTTTTCACGTTGGCGTTGCTTCGTAAACCACATTCTCCTAAACTGAAACGACGAGTATCCATGTTGCTATGATTCATGAGAGTCTAACCGTCACCTTTTTTCTTTTTATAAAATGTGGGAGTGGGACCTGATTTCCGCCCACTACGTTGTGATTGTCCAGCCATTTTAGTTCTCTTGATTTTTCTTCTTTTTGACTAGTCTTCTTTGCTACTTTATGCTCTGGCAACGATGGCCTCTGAAAAATCTATTCAACCTATCGTGTCCGACAGGGGCTCTATCGACACTGGATCATTGTTTTTGGGTAGCAGATGGAGCTTGACTACCAACAAATCAACGCTAGCCTCCTTAGCCCTTACCTTCCAAGTACCAAAGTTTGTTCCTTCGAAATTCCTGGCCTCGACGAGTGCACCGTCGATGCAGAAGGTCATTCCAGTAAGGTAGCCTTATACCCTTCCATGTTTTCAATATGACCTTCTTGGCTAAGCAAGGTTAGAGGATTTACCAAAATGAGGATTCTTTGTTACAAAGGATTTATAAGTCTAAATACTTCCCAAATGGATCTTTTTTCCAATCCAAATTAGGCCCAAATCCATCTTATGCTTGGAAAGGTATTTTTGAAGCTAAGAAGTGGCTGATGGCAGGTTGCAGGTGGAGAGTTGGGACAGGTGAACATATTAAGATTTGGAAGATTCATTGGTACTAGGGTATAGAGTTTTACAACCTGTGCTGGATGGAAGATTAGAGACATATGCTAATGAGGAGGATATAGTTGACAGCCTTATTGATCAGATAACAAGAACATGGAAGGTGCAACATGTTAGGGCTCTCTTCAATCCAAGGTGGCTGATGATATTCTCAAGATTAGGCTCTCAACTACACAGTACAAGGATAAGTGGATTTGAATACAAGTTGTCATAGGGAAAGCTCAACACAGATGTAAGATAAGAAACTGTCGAGAAGTCTATGGCAGATGAAAGTTCCTAGGAAGGTCAAAATTTTTTCATGGAAAGCTTGTAAGGAAATTTTGCTAACACTTACTAATTTGAGGAAGAAAAAGGTAGCAGTGGATGATGGATTCTGTTTTTGCAAGGAAGTTATGGAGGATGTTACTCATGCTTTGTTGCAATGTCCACAAATTCAAGAATTATGGCAGAAATTTTTGCCCTTACTGCAGAACATTCAGCCATCAATGACTTTCATGGAAATAGTGAGATTTGTGATGCTTTAGGGAACTGAAGCAGAGCTATGGGTAATTTTTTCTGACGTGAGGAAAGCTGGGATTGGAGTGGTTATGCGAGCTGACATAGGAGAGGTTCTTATGGCTGCAAGCAAAATAGAACATGAAGTTGATGATGCTGCTACTATTGAGCTGCTTGCAGTGTTAAGGGGTTTGTAGCTTTGCCTTCCTCTTGGTATTCCAAACCTTGTAATTGAGAGTGATTGTTTGGTTTTGGTTGAAGAGTTGCAAGCCTCTCACGAGTCTTAAACGGAAATTTGATTAAGGAGGTAGGCTAAAGGTCTAATGCAATGTTTTCAAGAAGTGAGTATTGAACATGTTAATCAGATGGGAATTGGAGTTGCTCATACACTGGCACGACATGCTTGGAATGTGGTTGATATTAATCTATGGTGGGATCATGTCTCTGTTTTTGTTGAGCAGGCCTTATGGTTTGATAAGAATTCTATGTATTGATTATGGTTTAATGAAAGTTTTTTTATCAAAACAAAAAAAGTTATTTAGGAACATGATATGGTGATCTTACAATTGTGTCAGAAAGAATAATATTACATGCATTTGAAGACATTCGAAAGCTATTTTTTCCAAAGTGACATAAATTTTATCTTTTGTATTACAGACTAGCAAATTCCATGATTCTAGCGACTCCATGATTCTAGCAATCTCACCATTATAGAATATATGTTTCCTTGTATAACTGATTTGTAAAGCTGATTTTATTTTCTTTCCATGTAAAGTCATATTTGGATGTTTATATATTCTTACAAAGATCAATGAGAAAGACAAGAAACATTTTACCAATTCTTCTCTTAACATGGTATCAGAGCAAACAAGATCCTAAAACATACCTCTCTTTTCTTGTCAATGGCCTCCTCCACAAATTCTCCCAACCCTTCTTCCCCATTCCTTCTCACCAACGCCTCCCTTTCAAGCCCAGTACCAGGTCTCTCTCCGGAAAGCTACTAGCAACTAATGAGTTTGCCTCACCCTTCTCCTTTGATAGCCAACTTCGTGGGTAACTCTTCCACAATCCCTCCCATTTTCGACCCTCAGAAGGACTGGATCATCGACAGTGGTGCTAGTGATCACATGAGCTACTATCGATCCCTTTTCTTGGACCTCCGAGAGCCACCCATGGCTCGGCAGGTTAGATTGCCCATGGGAGAGACCATCCCAGTTGAAGGAGTCGACTCCATCCCTTTATCCGAAACCTTAACTTTGTCAAATGTATTATTTGTCCCTTCATTTCATTATAATCTCCTCTCTATCCCTCAAATAACTAGCCACTTATCCTGTGTTGTCACTTTCTCATCCTCTAATGTTTTTTTTCCAAGACCATCAATTGACGAGGCTGATTGGAGCAGGTGAAGCTTGCAATGAACTCTACATCTTTCGTCCCCAACAATCTGCTGCCTTCTCCGCTCACAAATCTGATAATAAGACCTTATGGCATCAACGTCTAGGTCATCCTTCTAACTTTCTTATTCCCTCTATTTTTGATAGTCCTTGTATTATTTCTCATTGTGATATTTGTGCTCATTCTAAGCACACCCACTTACCATTTCAAATTAATGCTAAAAAGGTATGATTCCTTTTAATCGACTTTATTGTGATATTTAGGGTGGATATTCTACTACTTCTATTTCTGGTGCTCATTATTTTTTTACTATCGTTGATGATTTCTCACACACAACATGGATTTATTTAATGTGTTTTAAATCAAAAACATTTAGTCATTTAATGCACTATTTGCTCTCATTAAAACTCAATTCAATTCTACAGTCAAATTTGTCCGCACGGACAATGGCCAAGAATTTCTGTCTCATAATTTCCAAAATTATTTTCAAAACCACGACATCATTCATGAACTTACCTGTGTTGAAACTCCTCAACAAAATGGTGTTGCCAAGCGTAAACACAGGCACCTTCTGAATGTGGCACGAAGTCCTCACTTTCAAGCACATTTACCCCTTAAATTTTGGGGCGAATGCATCCTTACCGCTGCCTACCTCATCAATCGGATCCCTAGCCAATATCTCTAAAATAAAACTCCTTTTCAACTCCTTCTCAACACACAACCTACTTACACCCACCTACGTGTTTTTGGTTGTCTATGTTATGCCCAGACTTTTAAAGCCAATCGAGATAAATTCTCACCCCAAGCATCCCGTTGTGTCTTCGTCGATTATCCTAGCAACCGCAAAGCTTATAAATTATATAACCTTGACACCGACACCATTTTCTATTCTCAAGATATCACCTTTTATGAAGACCAATTTCCTTTCCAACATATTGCCACTCCACCTTCCCCCAACTCCATCATTCTTCCCTTACCCATTTCGGAACCTATCTCACCTCCCTCATCACCGGCCATAAACCTTGATCCTGCCCCTGAATCTATCTCACCTTCCCGTCTCCGTCGCCACATCACTCTACCAGCATACCTTCTTGATTATGTTTGCCCCACCATACCCACGGAGTCCATTGCTTCTTCGACCGCTGCACAGTCCTCAGGTACTTCTCATCCTTTATCTTTTTTTGTCTTCCTCTCGTTTTTCACCTGCTCATTATTCTTTCTTAACTGCCCTTGCTGCCTCTATTGAACCTACTTGTTACTTAGAAGCTAATCACCACTCTCACTGGCTTGACGCTATGACCTCTGAAAACCGTGCCCTTGAAGAAAACTCCACTCGGACACTTGAACCTCTCCCATCGGTTGCAAATGGGTTTTCAAGACCAAACTTCGACTTGACGGTACTATGGAGCGCTACAAGGCCCAACTAGTGGGCAAAGGCTACACTCAAGTGGAAGGCATAGACTACCACGAAACATTTGCTCCGATAGCCAAAATGACCACAGTCCGTTGTGTACTTGCCGTTGCTGCAACAAAAAATTGGATCATTCACCAAGTGGACATCCATAATGCCTTCCTACATGGTGAACTTGATGAAGAAGTTTACATGACCCCACCACCTCGATACTGTATTAAGGGGGAGACTCGCCGGAAATCCCTCTATGGCCTCAAGCAAGCATCCCGCAACTGGTTTTTCAAACTAACATCTATTCTTCTTAATGCAGTTTTTGTTCAATCTCAAGCAGACCACTCTCTGTTCACCTTGACTGCTCCTACTAGTCTTACACTTATTCTTGTATATGTGGACGACATCTTAGTCATTGGCAATGATCCCTCTCAGGTCACCCTTTTCAAATTTGTTATTTCAACTCACTTCAAAACCAAGGAACTCGGACCTCTCAAATATTTCCTTGGACTTGAAGTCGCTCGCTCTCCTTCTGGCATTTTTCTTAATCAGCGAAAATACGCCCTGGACATTCTTGCTAATAGTGGTCAACTTGGCTCTCGTCCTGCTCCATTTCCTATGGAGCAAAATCTGAAGCTCAACGAGACTGATGGTGACCCTCTTCCTGATCCCTCTCCTTACCGATGGTTAGTTGGACGCCTCATCTATTTCACCATCACCAGGCCCGACATCGTCTTTGCAGTCAATATTCTTAGTTAATTCATGCATGCTCCCCGGATTCCTCATATGACAGCCGCCACTCGTTTTCTCCGCTACCTTAAAGGCGCTCCAGGACAAGGCATTTTCTTTCCCTCTTCTAATGATCGTCATGTTAGTGCTTACACAGATTCTGATTGGGCTAGCTGTCCAACTAGTCGACGCTCTACTACAGGTTTCTTCATCACACTTGGTTCTAGTCTCATTTCCTGGCGCACTAAGAAACAAACTACAGTTGCTCGCTCCTCTACAGAAGCTGAATATCATGCCATGGCCGTCACCACATGCGAACTAGTCTGGTTACAGCAGCTCCTTCATGACCTCGGCATCTCACATAAAATTCCTATGACTCTCTATTGTGACAATCAGTCTGCCCTCCACATTGCTGAAAATCTAATTTTTCATGAGTGTACCAAACACATTGAGATTGACTGTCACATTGTACGCGACAAGCTTCGTTCTGGTCTCTTCACCACCGCTCATCTTCCATCTTCCGAGCAAATCGCCGATATCTTCACTAAAGCCTTGGGATCTTATCTTTTTAATCACTTATCTCGCAAGTTGGACATTACGAATCTTCATGCGCCAACTTGAGGGGGAGTATTACAGACTATCAAATCCCATGATTCTAGCAACTCCATGATTCTAGCAATCTCACCATTATAAAATATATGTTTCCTTGTATAACTGATTTGTAAAGCTGATTTTATTTTCTTTCCATGTAAAGTCATATTCGGATGTCTATATATTCTTACAAAGATCAATGAGGAAGATAAGAAACCTTTTACCAATTCTTCTCTTCACATTTTGTTCAGTTTGATATATCATTTTTGTTTGCTACCGAAGTTGTCTTACCCTTGTTTGGATTCGAAACTTACATCAACTTATCATTATAATTTTTTCAAATTTTCACACAAAATATAATAAATAATTCAACTTTTTCAAATTTCAAAACAATAATAATATTAAAAATAATATTTTAACAATATTTAATTCAACTCATATAAAATCCTTTCAACTTATCTTGATTCAATTTCATCTCATCTCATCTTATTTGTATAGTAAAAGTGTCTCATTTCATCTCATCTTATCATATCACATTATTATAATTTTTTTAAATTCTTACACAAAATATAATAAATTAATTAATTTTTTAATAATAATATTAAAAAATTTATAAATATAATATTTTATTTAACTGTTAACTTTTAACTCAACTTATTCAAATCAACTTAGTATCCAACCGGACCGTAAATTATGTTTAACAAACACGTACAATCTTGCACAATAAGTTTTTTTTTTTTTTAATAGTAATCGGTTCGTTCCCACCGACATAGTTGCTATCAAGTACGTAATTAATGTCTCTTTGTTCTTAACATGGTCATGCCCTTTTGTCCCAAAGCGGAGACAATCTTCACAATAAGTTTCATAAATATATATATTTTGTAGTAATCGGGTCATTCCCACCGACATAGTTGCTATCAAGTACGTAATTAATGGCTCTTTGTTCTTAACATGGTCATGCTCTTTTGTCCCAAAGCGGAGACAATCTTCACAATAAGTTTCATAAATATATATATTTTGTAGTAATCGGGTCATTCCCACAATGTCTCTTTGCTCTTAACATAATCATACCCTTTTGTCCCAAAGCGAGACAATGTCAACGTATATCAATAAGACTCTACAAGACGAATCCTTCCGATTTAGCCAGCTTGATGTAATAAAATAGGACCCAGAATAATAATAAAAAAATTACCCAACAAATTGTTTAAGATCAACTCGTTCAATTTTCATTTCAATTTGGTTTATCTGTTAAATAAACTATTTTTGAGTAGAAAATCATCATCATTTGATATTATTACACCATACAAATTCGACCGAAAAAGTGAAGGGGGTAGGGGGTGAAATAGAGTAGTCATAGATGGAGGAGAAGAGAAGTCTAATACAAGAGATATGAAGTTGAAAAAATGTATTCTTATTCAGTGAGTGTTATTACAGAAGAATAGGTCTGTATTTATAACCTAAAATACAGATGAATAAACGTAACTACAATAACTAACTTTCTAAGTAAACAAATGAAAACATTACACGTGTTTATTCTAAACTCCATATTGCATTTTATCAATCTATAATAGTCCCCCTCAAGATGATGTGTATATATTATGTACATTCATCTTGGATTACAAAGTATCAAACGGTTTGGAACCAAGAGGCTTAGTCATCAAATCTGCAATTTGATGAACAGAGGCAATGTGTAGAACTGTCAGTGATCCTTCTTCTATTTTCTCACGCACCAAATGACAATCCAGTTTTATATGTTTGGTCCGTTCATGATGAACTGGATTAGCTGCTATATGAAGGGCAGCTTGATTATCACAAAACAATAAGGCTGGTTGTGTATGTGATTGATGCAGATCCTTAAGTAATGATCGGATTGATGTTATTTCACAAACTGTAAACGCCATTGATCTATATTCAGCTTCTGCTGATGATCTAGAAACCGTATGTTGCTTCTTCGATTTCCAAGATATCAGAGAATCCCCAATGAAAACACAATAGCCACTGACTGATCTGCGAATGTCTATACAACTTGCCCAATCTGAATCTGAAAATTCCTTTATATGCACTTTGGAATGACTTGGAAATAAAAGACCTTGTCCAGGAGCTAATTTCAAGTATTTAAGAATCCTCATTGCAGCTTGAAGATGAGGTATTCGAGGACTATCCAGATATTGACTTAAATGGTGAACTGCAAAAGTAATATCTGGTCTGGTGAGGTAAATTAATCTGCCAATTAATCTTCGATAACCAGAAACATCATCAACCAAGTCACCTTCATCTTTCGATAATTTGACATGAGTGTCCATGGGAAACAAAACAGGTTTGGCAGCTAACAAACCAAAATCTGCTAGTAGTTCTAGAGTGTATTTTCTTTGAGATAAAGAAATACCTCTTTTTGATTTTGCAATTTCCATCCCGAGAAAGAACTTGGCTGGTCCCAAATCTTTCAATTTAAAATGAAGGGTTAAAGCTGCTTTGACAGAATCAATTGCCTCTAAATCACTGCTAGCAAGCAGTATATCATCCACATAAAGCAATAAAGCCACAAATGAACTTCCTTCCTTCTTAGTAAACAAGGAGTAATCTGCCTTTGACTGTGTGAATCCAATATCAAATAGCACAGATTTGAACTTTGAATTCCATTGTCTGGCTGCTTGCTTCAAACCATATAAGGATCTTTGCAACTTACATACCCGAGAGTTCCCCTTAGGTAGATAACCAGGAGGTGCTTTCATGAAAACTTCTTCATCTAAGTCTCCATATAAAAAAGCATTGTTGATATCTAGATGAAAAAGATGCCAATTGTGTATTGCAGCCAGTGATAATACACATCTAACAGTGACCATCTTCGCAACAGGTGAGAAAGTTTCAAAAAAATCTAGGCTTTCTCTTTGAGTGTACCCTTTTGCTACTAATCTTGCCTTATGTCTCTCAATAGAATCATCTTAATTGTATTTAATTTTATACATCCATTTACAACCTATGGGTTTTTTCTTTGGAGGGAGTGATGTAAAAAGCCAAGTGTTATTTGATTCAAGTGCAAACAATTCGGCAGACATGGCATCTCTCCAATGAGTATGCCTAACAGCTTGGTGATAAAAGTTTGGTTCAATTTCAGTAGATATAGCAACAGAAAAAAATCTATGTGATTGAGATAATTTCGAGTATGATAAGACATCAGAAATGCTATACTTAGTACCTGTATTGATAGCAGGACCTATGAAAGAAGATTGAGAAGTAGAATCAACCAGATTGCAGTGAAAAGATTGCAGGTAACCAGGTGCTTTGTGCTGTTGAGTTGATCTCCTCAGAACAGGAAATTAGGTTTCATCATTCAAATTTGGTGAGTCTGTATTTTCTGGATTAGGATGATTTTTGGATTTTTCTTGAGGATTAGAAGGAATATTATCATGAGTAGGGATATTTGTGTTCTCAGTAGAATCAAAAACTGGTTTTGGAAAGACTATGTTATCTGATGATGGATAAGGAATATTGTCCAGATTTGAAATGAAGGTTGAAGAATCATTCTTTGATATAAAAGGGAAAACTGTTTCATGAAAAACCACATCCCTAGAAATAAAGAAATTTTTATTTTCTAAATCAAACAATTTATATCCTTTTATACCAGAAAGATAACCTACAAAAACACATTTTCTGGCTCTTGGTGAAAATTTGTTTCTGTTTTGAACAAGTGTTGATGCATAGACTAAACAACCAAAGACTTTCAAATGATTATAAAATGGGTTTGAATTATGAAGAACTTCATATGAAGACTTGTTTAAAATTAAAGATGGAATACGATTTATGAGATAAGATGCAGTTAATATGCATTCTCCCCAAAAAACTAAAGGAACATTTGACTGAAATTTTAAAGCTCTTGCTACATTTAGCAAGTGTTGATGCTTTCTTTCAACTATAGAATTTTGTTGAGGTGTTTCCACACATGACATTTGATGTATTATTCCTTTTAAAGCATAAAAATCTGCCATTTTAAATTCTAAACCATTATCACTTCTTAGACATTTTATTTTCTTCCCAAACTGTGCTTCAATCAAATTGTAAAAATTCTTGAAAATGTTTCTGACCTCAGATTTGTTTTTCATCAAATATATCCAAGTAAATCTCGAATGATCATCAACTATAGTAAGAAAAAATCTGGAACCATTATGGGTTGGAATTGAAAAAGAACCCTATATATCACAATGGACAATATGGAAAATGGAGCTTTCATTATATGGATGAATTTTAAACGGTAATCTTTTCTGTTTTGCCAAGGGGCAAACAGTACAATGATGATCAACAATTTTATTAGAAATGTTGATGTCTGGTACATTATTGGAAAGAAATGACAGTCGGGATATAGAAGGATGTCCTAGTCTGCTATGCCAGACTTTAGAACTTGTTACAGAGTTTACAAGAGTTGATTTGGTTTGAACTACAACATTGCTAGCACCTGGTTTCTGCAGTATGTAAAGCCCAGCTGATCTTCTAGCTATCCCAATCATCTTCCATTGGGTAAGTTCCTGAATAAAGCAAAAATCAGATGAGAACATAAATGAGCATTTCTGATTTGAAGTAAGTTTACTCACAGAGAGCAGATTATATGAAAAAGATAGTACACAAAGTACATCTTTGAGGATTAGATTTTCAGATATTTGAACTATACCAACATGAGTTTCGGGTACTGTATTTCCATTTGGGAGTTTAACAGAAATGTTTAAGGCTTTTGTGGTTGAGGTAAAGATGTCAATTGAATGAGTAATATGGTCTGTAATCCCTGTGTCTACAATCCAAGTATTTTCAGATATTGAAGATGAAATTGAAGCACTTAAAGAAAGGCTAGAATTTGATGATATACCTTGAGCAGAATGATCAATCGAATTAGAAATGATGTTTGCAGCTTGGTGATTGGTATTATCATTAGGTTGTGAGTGAATTAAAGATAACAAATTTTGATAGTCTTCTTGAGAGAATGACATTTGATTAAAATTTTCAAAAAGAGTACTCAAGGTTTGGCCCGAAATCTAATTAGCAGTTGCTGTAAACTTTCCTTTCTGTTGAAGATTGGTTGAATTCTGTTTGAAGCCTGGAGGGTAGCCATGGATCTTGTAGCATTTCTCCACTGTATGATTGTTCATACCACAATGAGTGCAGAATAGCTTATCCCTTCTTGGCTGTTGCTTTCCAGGAATAAATCTTTTCATTGCTGGATTTGTATCTTGAACTTTGCTCATGAAAGTAGCAGTGTCAATCACGTTGTTCTTGCTAATCTCTCTTTGTTTCTCTTCTTGAACAACCAAAGAAAAAACTTTAGTTATATTCGGCAAAGGTTCTAACATCAGAATTTGTCCTCTGATATGGGAAAAACAATCATTTAACCCCATCAAAAATTGCATCACATGCTGTCTTTCTTGATAACCCAAGAAACTCTTTACTGCATTACATGTACAGAGTCTTGATGCTCCACACGAACATGTTGGAACCTGATTATAATCCAGAAATTCATCCCATAGAGATTTGAATCTTGTATAATAATCTCGCACTGATGAGTCTTCTTGCGTCAAGATTGATAAATCTTTCTGTAGTTGAAAGATTCTCGGACCATTTCCTTGTGTAAATCTGTTTTTCAGATCATCCCACATTTCTTTAGTTGTTCTTGCACATATTATGCTACAACCGATTTCTTTTGAGACAGAACTGATAATCCAGGAAGAAACCATATTATTGCATCCCTCCCACAATTCATAGGCAGAATTCGTTGAACTTGGTTGTGCAATCGATCCATTCACGAACCCAATCTTGTTCTTGGCTTTCAAAGCCATCATCATGGACCTGCTCCATGTATGATAGTTTTCCCCAGTGAGGACATTTGACACCAGTATATTTCCTGGTGAATCACCACTTTGTAAGTGATAGTAACTTGGAATAATCTCCATATTTGAATTAGAAATGGAAGCGGAATCGACCATTTACAATCTGATACCATGAAACAGAGTAGTCATAGATGGAAGAGAAGAGAAGTCTGATACGAGAGATATGAAGTTGGAAAAATGTATTCTTATTCAGTGAGTGTTATTACAGAAGAATAGGTCTGTATTTATAGCCTAAAATACAGATGAATAAACATAACTGTAATAACTAACTTTCTAAGTAAACAAATGAAAACATTACACGTGTTTATTCTAAACTCTACATTGCATTTTATCGATATATAATAGGGGCAAAGAATTTGTGGAGAGAGAGGAAGAATTTGTCCCTCACGGGACAAAAAATAGGAGCTGATTTTATTTTCTACAGCACACATTGGTTTAATTTTGTCCATAGCATAGTTCAGTTGATTTGGAACACCAACAGGGCCGCAACACTAGTCATTTTTCTCCCACGTCTCCTCCCTCTAATCCTCTCCCATCTCGACTTCAACGAGCTCGCCACCGTCGCACCCTCTCTTTCCGACTCGATCGTCTACAGGGCCTGACCCGGTCCCTACACTCTCTTCTCTCCCTCCGATTCCTACATCTCTTGCCTCTTCTCCAGCCTCCTCCGACAACACATTGTTCCTGGCCTCTTCACCATGACTATCTTCGGAAGCTTTGCTTTCAGTACTAGGACAGAGATGTTGAGCCCAAGCTAATGCATCACCATCACATCTGAAAGGTCTAAGAACGGTCCCTACACAGTGTTTGTTTCTCTCACTTTTGTTTGGTTGCTAAGAAAAATTGAGAGAAATAGTGTATTACACGGTTTCTTGTTTGGCTGCTTAGAAATTGGGAAAAAGAATTACATGCTGATATTAGTTTTTTTAATTTTTCTCAGCAATATCGAGTAAAGTTCAATATTGGTGAAAAGCCCAACTGTTTCTAGACTTTCGTTTGGCTGATGAGAAAAACTGAGAGAAAGTGTACTTCACAATTTCTCGTGCACTCGGGGGTACTAGAATGGGGGAGAAAATTTTTTTAGGCATTTTGCATTAAAAAAAAGCCACGCTAGCAAATTCGTACGAGTATGCTGTGTAGCGGCTGCCGTACAGACTTGTTCAGATTATGGGCGATTATGTTAGTCCAATTATTCTTCAAGATTTGTTGTGAGCATTGTTTAAATTGTTTGTGAACACAAAATTATCATCATTTGTTATTATTAAGTGACGTAACTTGTTTAAAAATAAAAATAAAACGAGTTACGGAAAAAGTGGGAGTAATTACCTTGCAAATTAGTTGTATTTAGATGCTGGACTGAGTTGAGCTGAGTTAAATTTTTTATAAATAGTAGTGAGTTGAGATTATTGAATGAGTTTGGCGGAATCTACTAAGATGAATTTAAAATGTGTTTAGATGTTAAAATAAATTTAGATATATTTATGAAAAGTTGTAAAAGAAATGGATCCCTCTATTATTTTATATTGTTCACTCGACAACAAAAATCGAAATTCATTGTTGTTCTAGCGCCAAATACAACAAAGAATAAAAAGGATTTTTCTGCATACACTGTAGCCATTCGCGCCACGTTGGTCAAACGTAAAGAAACTCAAGTCGGGAATCTCTACAAAGTGTCCCGTCTATCTATAATTTAAAAATGAGTTAACTGCCTTTTACGGATGAAACTTGGCTCAAAGTGTGTTTGGATGGCATATGAAGTTTAAAAATAAACTAAGCTGAACTGCTTTCATCATCCAAACGAAGCCAAATGTCGTTAGGGAGGGTGAGAGAGAGAAAAAGAAAGGGGTTTTTTTTTTTTTTTTCTCTTTTACATGTGCAGTCCAATTGTTCTCTAAGATTTATTATAAGTATTGCTTAAAACTTAGACCCATTTTGCCTTTTGCTTTTGGTCTTACCATCTTTAGCCCATTGTTGGGGCTCAGATTGGATTGAGAAACATCTCATCTTATTTCATCTTATCATTATAATTTTCATATAAAATACAATAAATAATTCAATTTTTTTAAATTCTAAAACAATAATAATATTAAAAAATAATATTCTAATAATATTTTATTCAACTTTCATCTCAATTTACTATCAAAATCTAACTTAATCTTTCAACCTATTCTTAGCCCTTTGTTGGTTGGATTTGTACCATTATCAACGTATTGTTGACTAAAATTCCACATTTGATATTCTAGCTACCGGTCACTTTATCATCACCACCACTTTCATCATTTCATCAGCAATCAATCAATATACTACAATCAAATGGGTTGGATCACATGGGGGGCACAATTCTTGAGAATTTGATCCTATTGCAGATCAAATTGATTGGATCACATGGGAACTCGACTCTCGAGCACAAGATTTGACCTTAGATGAAATAGATCGGTTCATGTGGGAGATCAGCTAACGAGTACGTATTCAATCCCTAATCAACTTGCTTAGATCACGTGAGAGCTCTATTCCTTAGGGGGGGAACAAAGAGATCTCGAACCCAAGGTAAGCAATAAAGCTTGCCCCCTTGAAGAGCAATAGTCACACTTAACCAAGCAAAAGGGGGATGTTTAGAATAAAAAAATACTCTCAACTCATCTAATCTATTTATTACAATTTTTTCAAACTTTCAAATAAAATATAATAAACAAGTCAACTTTTTAAATCCCAAAAAAATGATATTAAAAAGTTATATTATAATAATATTCTATTCAACTTTCGTCTCATCTCATCTCAACTCAATATTAAAAACAATAAAACCCGACATCATGGCTCCATGACATCACCATTACCATAAACAATACTCAAAATCAAAGTACACCACTATGGCCATACCACTGACACAACAAATAATACTTATAACTTTGAAATCAATACAACATCACATATAATATTCAAAACTAGAAATATATTTAAAACTTCGATATTGAAGTACAAGGAATCTAACACCACTTACCTAATATAAGGTACAAATCTATTCAAGCTTATTCTCTTGACATGTGTTTAAGGTGACTTCAACACCACCTGCCCAATATAGTGAAGTCACAAAAAGATGACTTCGCTCCATTTAAATGAAACAACTGCGGACAACTGCCGATTAGTATAGTCTAGTAGAGTTAGTTTTTTAATTATCATACACTATGAGTGTACAATGAATAGATCTCAGATTATTGTTCACAACCCTAAGAATGTGCTCCGAAAACTTTATACCGTTTATACATACACAAATAATAATTTAGTAAATCTGAAAATTAATTCAACAAAAATCCCAAATGATAGATTTAGACTAGGTTTACTCATTTAATTGTACATACACATTACACATAGTGACACAGATTTAGACTTCAATGTACACACAGATTTACACTATGTAGACTTCAATTCTATATTAGTGAACATAAATCATGAAAATAATTATTTTGGGCATGAAATTAGTGAACGTAAATCACAAATCTCAATTACCTCCGTCGATGGACAACTAATAATTCAAAAATCACAAATAATTCAACACCAACCACACATAAATAATCTAGATTAATTCAACTAGATGGACAACTACCTTCTTCCAGAGAGGAGAGAGGCATGGGTCGTCGGTAGCTGGGAGATGGGAGGAGGAGAGAGGCGTGGGAACTAGCCCGTCAAGGGTTCACCAGTAACTGGGAGTCTGAGAGAGGAGAGAGGAGAGAGGAGAGAGGTGTGGATCATGGGGGTTCGTCAATAGCTGGGAATGGGGGTCCGAGAGAGGAGAGAGAGTCTGAGATCAAATTCGGCTGAAGAAGAAAGGGGGGGGGGGGGAAGGG